>CAJDSM010055048.1:0-12383 GCA_903981925.1 Ostrea lurida | reverse complement strand
TGTAATGTACATGTCATCTAGTATATGCCATGTCCATTCAGTGCGAAAATGCCTGTTTGTTAATGCAGACGTGGGAGTCCATAAATATATTGAATTTCTCTTTGGCTTACACTCAATATCTCCTTGCTTAAGGCAGTTGTGTTTATTTGCTAGTTCCTTGCAATCTCGATGCTTTATAAAACATTTCATTGCCATGTGAATCTTGTAAGATCCTCTAAATGTACGTCAAATTTCTCAATGACAGTATAGCGCCTTGTGTGACGATAATTATGTCGTCGTTGTCGAAAGCGTAGTTAGACCGTTGAGCGTTCTATCGTAGTAAGCGATAGTTTCGCATTACAGGCCAGGCAAATTTCTTAAGATGAAAATACCTTATATTTGAAGTGATATTGCATGCGTAAATATGTGTAAAATAATTTTAGGATGCATGTCAAGTGTAGCTGAGACCCGGAGCTGAGAGCTTGAAAAAGTTAATATGCAAAATGTAGGTGTCGCCACGATGATTAGTAAAGATAAACGCAAAGATAACGAACAGTTATCAGTCTCAAATAGAATACAAAGCAAGAGGTTGTGGCAACACGAACCCTTGGGTGATCAGAACGTTATGATTTGATTAGTTTGTCATATGAATCTTCACCCAATATGTTTCAGACCTCCCCCCCCCCCCCCTCAAACGTGCATCAACGCGTCTATGGTCGCACTCTGATAAGTCTAAAGTCAGGGGTGGAAGTGAATGTCCATTTATCAATAATTTCTTTGTGTCTGTGCTAGCTAGCTAGATACTAGTAGATAAAATCTCCCATAGTTTTGCTTTCGATATTTTTACCAGTTTTCCTTGTGAATGTGAACAGTGCGCGCATGAATCTTAATGAATTTCACTGCCTGGAAATTTTCCGATAGACTGTCGCTGAGAATAGACATGTGGGGTACTTCACAGACCCAATTATTGGTGGAAAGTAACGCGGCATGATAATAAGACAGTCATGCGATCAGCACTAAGCTCGTTTCGGAAAGGAAATATGTATAATTTTTTTTCATAGAACACTGTTGCATTGATACATATATCTCCATCAAAATCGAAAAATTGGGGCGTACATGTATGTATATGTACCTTTAAATTTACCACGTGCAAGTTTCTGTCAGTTGAAAAAGGTGTTATTTCAGTTTGCAGCATACATGTATACTTTTCTATGATGTCCAAATAGGGCCTTTGCAAAAGCGTAAAAGGGCTTTACTTTTTAACACAACTTTAGGCGCGCTTCGCACTAACACATATTTACGCACCGCGCCTTCGCGCTAACACGATAAAAAAAAATAAATTCTAGAAAGTAATGCGTAAGCCGTTTGAAATCACGCTTTTGCAAATGGCCCTATCCGGACACCATAGTTTTCAACCCCCCCCCCTCTCCCCTCCAAAAAAAATTACAAGACAGACATTTTGAACTTTGTCAAAAAAGCACAAGAAAGTCTGGGATAATTAATTAATCGTTTAATGCAGTATTGATTAAATGGAGGACAGAGCTGCAATGAAAATAAATCAGTCATAAACATTATTGAATAGTCTATCCGTTCGCGAAGATTTCCGCTCCTTTTGTAACCCGTTTGTCCGAAGTGTCACGTGACCATTGGTATAATCTACTGAAACATAACGAGTACTAGCATATGAACTAAGATGGCGAGGAATTTCGTATTCTGTACTTCTGCACATGACCATCGTTTTTATTCTCATACGAATTTTTCTACTAAACAGGCTATATATAATGGGATTAATCCCACTGTTGGCGGATCCAAGCCACTGGCAGATTGGAATAACGTAATTAAACAACATGAAGCTGTCATCTGGATATGGATCAAGTCTGATTTTTATATATACCACCCACAGTGGAAACCACGAGGCTGCAAACAGTACCACTACAACGACTAGCATTTTTACGACTTTTATTTTCGATCTGTGTATTATGCCGTTTAATCCGTAAACACCTGGAGCCTTCCTGTTCCATACTTTGTAGCCAATTAAACAATAACACGTGATAATCACTGCCAAGGGAATAGAGTAACAAAACAGCAATGATCCAGCGAGAAAATAGATCGTATCAAGTGTTGCTGATGGCCATTTTGGTGAGCAAACATCCATGGGCGCTGAGTAAACGTGGAATTCGTCTATATTATACACTATTAAGTTTGGGATCATTAGTACAATGCTGAACATCCATATGCCGCACATTATGATTTTACAAGTCCTCCATGTGATCTTGTAGTTTAAAGGATAACAGATTGCCAGACACCTAAAATATATAAAGGAACATCAATGCAACAACTGTATACATGCACGATAAACATTTGCACAATACACTTCAACATATACTCCTTTATCATTCTTTTATTTTTTGTGAATGCTATCAGGATTTATTTTTCTTTCAATACGTATCCGCCTTAATTTTTTATATCTCCCCTTCCTACGATGGAAATACGAGTCCCATCTGTTGCTACGCCTAGATGTAGTGCTTCCCAAATACCCATGTTGATTGCATTAATTAGTTAATCAAACTAATCAAATGGTGTTGTCTTATTCAAAATATTGATGATTAAATAGATAAACAGGATTACATGTAAATGAATTTTAGTTGAATGTCATACTTTGTCCAAAATTCCATCACTTCCCACTTATTCTGTTGAGTTTTGAAACCAGTAAACAATATGCTATTTTAAATTTTCTCTCAACCCCCATCACTTCCCATTTAGAAACCAGTAAACAGTATGCTATTTTAAATTTTCTCTCAAATCCCATCACTTCCTATTTATTCTGTTGGGTTTTGAAACTAGTAAACAATATGTTATTCAAAATTTTCTCTCAAAGGAAAAACACCGTACCGACAAATAAGGTCATCTCGAACTAATTTGAGATTTGGGGTACAACAAATGTCCATCAAAATCATGTGTATAGTTCTGTATACATTATCATTGTTTACGAGGTTTGTATACATTTATCATTGTTACGTGCTTTCTTTTTAAATTCGTTATGATAATCAAACACGGTTTAAATTTTTTCAAAATAGGAGTTTTTTTTTAACCAATCAAAATAAATGGAAATCAAACACACGCGTACAGAATGGAAAATGGTGTGATTGATGAAAAAAAAAATAATAAACATGGAGTGCAACGAAACATAACTCGGTCGTTGTATCAATAGTTGAGTTGGCACATTTAACTATAAATGCATGGAAATGTAAGGAAGTGACATGCATAGAACATCATAGTAATCTGTCTTGAAACACACTCGCTGCTTATATTACCATTTTGATAATTTTTCATCACGTACGACCCCTATTTAGTTTATTTCATCTTATAGTAATCAAGGCAAAAGGAAATTGTTGAATTACAGGAGCGTGTGTGGATTTTAGATTGTTATTGGTCAAATAGAATAACACGACTCTGTGATATCGAAAGAAATAGTAATTGTTTTCAGATTCCCGGACCGAACTTCCCGGTTTCAATGAAATTGATTTTTGTCACACGAACTTCTCCGACGATTTTTTTTCCTTTCTTTTTCAGATGCCATAACAGATTTAGATACCGGTTTAGATTGCAAAGTCNAACGAATTTTTTTTCCCTTTCTTTTTCAGATGCCATAAAAGATTTAGATACCGGTTTAGATTGCAAAGTCATACAAATACAACGATATGACTTAATTACACATAAATTAATTAACTGATACTTGGATGTGGAGATAAAGCTTTTAATTCAATGCATCGAGAATACTTTAGGAACGAATTTCCCCCATGTACACTTCATTATTCCATAAAAGCTAAGGTGGCATCTATTATCAAATACATTACTATCAATAATGGTGTTATAGAAAATATCATTACACCGAGGTGCAAAAATCCCCAGTTGCGTGAATATTGAATAAATGAACATTTAGATCACGTTTTAATGGTTGTCACGTCGTTTGCTTTCAGTGAGAACTGAGCGAAATCGACTAAAGTCATTTGGCTATCGTGCAAGAAGACTCTTGAAGAGACCTTTGCTTAGCCCCAACTACAAAACAGCACAAATGCAATGGTGTTGAGCACGCCAACTTTGGATCGTAGCCTCTTGAAGGAAAGTCTAGTAGTCGAACTTATTTTGCTACATATAACAGATGGGCGAATGTGTGGCGGCGACATAGAACTATATGCAGAACGAAATATTGTTGAGACGATTCCGTTTGGTGGTGGATCAGATATGGTTTGGGGCTGTTTCCTACTGTTGTCAAGTGGATCTTATCACAGTGGCTACCTTAATGTTAAAAGTTACCAGAGACATCCGGTGCTGATATGACACAGTGACTGTGTATCGTGTTTTCGATGTGGCCTTATTTGTTGGCCATCATTTTGCTCTTATTTTCTTGATGTAATTATTTTATTTTAGTTAATTTGTTTTCTCTGGGAAAGTCAGACTTCGAGTCATTTAGCTTTGCAGATACCTCGATGTAGAATTGTATTAGCTGGTTTCCCCCAGAATCTTTTGTAAGTAATAAATGACAATTTTCAATCGCTGTCACTCTTAGGATTTATTCAGTTACCAGCTTCGATGAGCGGAGAGTAGGGTAATAGTAAGGGACATTATGGCTACAAATGCTGTGCCTCATTTTGACAGTCACACCCTGACCAAGATCAGTGTTTATTGAAAACATTGCCAGACCACCTCGAACTGTGCAATTTTTTCTTAGCATTAAGAGTCAGTTGTGACACTACAATGGTTTGCCTGAATTCCACATTTGAATCCTATTTAACACATTGAGTCCCTATTGAACACATTTGGTACATTATTGGTCGTCGAGTTCATCAAAGGACGCCGTCAATTCACACATTAAATAAAATGACACAAGCACTCCACCAGTGTCAAGCCCTACCACAGCATCGAATTCAACGTTTGATCGCAGACAAAGGAAGATGACTAGCGTCTGACATCCATGTGAACATGGACGTTACACTATATACTGAAAGAAACTGTTTATTATCAACTTTCCCTTTCTATGTAGTAATATACCACTATCACCTGCTTAAGCCCCAGTCCCACTGTCACGTTACGGGCATCCTGTTTTACTACGTTTTAAAAAAAGTAGCAGCACCGCTATATACGTAGGAAAACGCATCGATGCGTAAATGAAACGGCTATATACGTGAATATACATGAATCAATCCTTCATCGACCCCGTATATATTGGTCAGCACAATACAAACGTGGGCAAGATGAAACGTAGAAAAACGTACACGATACGTAGAAATGCGTAATAAAAAAGTAGCTGATGCGTAGAGAAATTTGTTACGTAGGAAAAACGTAATTAATCGTGGGAAGACGTAGTGGACCATGGTTCAAACCTAAAACTTAACTACACGGGAGTAAAGGTCATGTAGTCTCTACGGGATAAAACGTAGTCTATACGTGATGGAACGTACAAATACGTGATAAAACGTATAAATCCTATGAAAATGGTAACATTATGAGCTAATAAAACGGAATATCCCTAGCACTACGTAGTAAAACGTAAACAAAACGTCACGGTAGGAAAACCTAGTAAAACGTACCAAAATTTAAAACGGCGCAAATTTGTCACGAAACGTGGCGTTTTCAAACGTAGTGAAACCTAGATGCCGAAACGTGACAGTGGGACTGGGCTTTATGGTGTGTATATCTTCCAGTTGATTCGATACGCAAGAGGGCAAATGACTATGCCGTATGGGACGTTTTTTAAAGCTAGGCCAACTACTAACCAAGAAGTTGATGTTGCAGGGTCATAACGAATCTCGTTTAAAGTCATCATTTCGCAAATTCTAAGCTACGGTCGCTATAATGGCCTTGTTTGCGATTACAAATTATCACTAGGTCATATGTTGACTGATTTGTTTCATACCCTTTGTCATTTTCCTACTAGATTTGACTACGGGTAATCCCGTAAACTTACTTTATTTCAACTAAGGGCTCACTTCGAGGTGTGACCGGTCAGCAGAGGATGCTTACTCCTCCATGGCACCTGACTCTACCTTCGCTTTTGTCGGAGGTCTGTGTTGCCCTTCACTCGATTTTGTATATGTTTTTTGGATTATGATTACGTTTGACACGATGTTAACTTCGCCTTTTTGTTATTATCCACTGGCTATTCATTGGAAGAGGGTATATATGTATAGTAACGAGACCGTGAGCGTGTATATAACACTGAGCTTACAGACACACTACAAGCCACTTTAGTCAAGGTCACCACGGGACTTCATAGGTAATATGTCTCGCCTTGCAGAACTCACGTTTATTTTTATTCGTAATATATATTTCAATCAATAGATAGAGGCAGTTATTTTCTGTAAATTTTCCTCAAAATGTTATATCCTCTCATCTTTGAAACAAAATGACAATGAATACATTTATTGATGGTGTTTTTACGTTTCGGATGTTGTTACAAATTAACAAAACCCATAAAAACTGTTATTCATCTTATAGTTTGAAATTAATCATCATACTTTGGCTCAGAGAAAAAAACTAATGTTGCAATATTTCTTTCCATTTTCTTTTCGTTCTCGCATATCAAGCTGAAATATGTTGTGTTGCAGCATCTTTGACAAATTGTGAGTCGTCCTAGCTTTTGCTGCATTCATGATCCATTCGAACACTCTTACAATCATTTGAATTTTTTTCTATGGAAGGTTACATAAAAGTTGTCTATCTTCTCCCACGGTTTTCAAGGTGTTTATTTTACTGAGTGTTTGGGAATTGAAGATGAACATGAAGCAAGGGATTTTGATTTCCCTAACTGTTTTAGAGAAAATTATAGGAAGTTGAACTTGATGAGTTTTCAAGAAATGTTAGATAGAAGAGAGCATGATTTGTGTGTCAGATATCAAGAAAACAGCTTCATATTCCATAGAGTGTATGGGTATTGAAGGTGTGCATGTGGCAGGAATTTTTCTTCAATTTTTGAGAAAATTACACGTTGTTGTACTTAGCCGGTTTTGAGGAAATATTACGAAGCGAGTACACGATTTGTCCATTTAACTCCTCTGACACTTTCAAGGCTAAGATCTTTGGAAACATATTTAAGAGGTGCGTATTGCAAGGATTTTCATTCCCAAAATTTTCTCTTATGATTAAAATAAATCATAGGTCATTGAACTTAGTCAGCTGTGGGGAAATATTTCACACACTGTGACAGAGAGCTCTTGCTTCGTCTATCTACCTCGTAACACGGCTTTTCATTACTATGTCACAACACGATGATTGGTACTTTTACGTAAAGTTCTACAACTCGTGACATTTTAGCCATGCTTGTTAGTTAATGTCGTAGAAAACAAACCCCTTAGGGATGACAACCCAATAGAAACTTGTGAAGGTAGAATGATGTGCCATTTCCCTTACAACTTTTGACCATTCACAGCGTTCAGGGTTGTAGTAGGCAAGGTTCGCCACTGTGATACGAAACTTCCGATTTTTAGGCCATATTGAAAAGACCCCTTTACTTTCACTTTTAATGCCAGGCGTTTGTTGACGGAATAGTAACTACGTACATGTATATTAGGATGGCTTTTTGACATCAGGCGGTATTTACATTGATTATCGCATATACTTTATAAAGTTATAAAAGATCCGGGTCGTGGAGCCTCATATTCATTTATAGAAAAACAATACTAAAATGAAGTCTGATAAGATTTTCGGTGAATCAACGACATAGTAAATCACTCTAATCTCTCAATTAAAAGAATCTCCAGTACTAGTATAGATCGAAATCAAAATAAGAAATTTTAGATACTTTAAAAACTATGCGAATAAATCGAAGCTGAAAACAGCCTAGCATAATGTGAAGTTTCGCTCTGTGAGTTTTTTCCCCCTGTTATACCCCTCGCAACGAAGTTGATAGGTTTTGACCCGTCCGTCCGTGCGTCATAGCATGTTGTCACCTTGATAGTTGATAGCGCTTTCATTTGTTGATGAGTTTTTTTTAAAAAGTTTGGATTTCATTGAATTTTAGAGAAATCTGTCAAGAGGCCACTTTTTGAGAAGGATACTTAGTTAATTTGCGTACAACATGTTGTTATCTGTATAGATAATGGCTTTTCAGGAAACTTTAGGAAGTTGTTAGTAATAATAAAAGCATGGATGAGATTGATTTAGAGAGACATCTATAAATCTATGGAAGGGAGAATTGGTAAAATATCATGGGTTTTTTTGTGTATAGCATATTGTCGCGCTTTCATTTTTCGGTGGATTTCCAGGAAACTTTGAGATGTTGTTGGTAAAAGCTTGAATGAGATTGCTTTTAAATACACCGGAATACAGACTTGATTATATGATTGGGGATTGCCATCACAGACTCTTGTTCCCCCGCGCATTAGTGATGAAAGTGAACTCAAGAAACTCGCCGATTCCTACATCTTAAATTTGACAATAAGGAATTGATGCAGTCAACAACATCCTCAACCTAAAAAAAGTACAGCCTGCATCCCGCCTTATTTCATACAGATATAGTGTTCCACTATTGCACCAGTAATTAGTCCCCTCCTACCGGTTTGTATCCGGAGGGACTATAGCTTTCTTATTTGTTGTCTGTCTGTCTTCCTCTCTGTCTTCTGTCTGTCTTTCTGTCTATCTGTCCCCATTCGTCCCGTTGGTTTTTCCAGACTTTTTTTTCTTTATGCTTGTGAGGAATCATTTGAAACTTGCAGGGTAGTTTCAGAGTGTCAAACTACAGATCAAGTTTGAATTTCATAACGTTTGGTGGCAGGTGTGAAAGAAATAATTTTTTACATTTTCACATTTCAATATACATCGGGATTGGGATCGTGCTTCGATGGGAAGGTGTAAAATTAGGCCCTCTAAATTGACGCAATTCACAAAACTCGCCCGCTGAGTTCGTATGTAATTACTTCATTGGTAACATTTTAAAACTTCATTGTAACGGAAACACAACAAATGCATGTGAATATATATGAATTACATCGCAAGAATTTTTGTTGTCGGGAGTGAAATCTGATCGGGCTGGCACGTGGTGTTACTCGATTTACCGCATTCCTACAATGTGTACAAGACTTTGTAAGCCGTTACAAAATACAAGTAAATAAAATGCAGATATGAATGCCCTATTGGTGTTTTGTTTTGTGTTGCATATGCACAATTATTCCCTTCTCATATGTTGGCTTAAACCGATCCAGGTAAGTGTTCAACGTTCCTAGTCAGTTTCGAATTGTTCTGTTCTTTCCACGATTAATCAATCGAATCAAAATTTACTGAGTGGCATTTCGGAATCTGAGATTTCACTACGTGACATATCCAGGCTATGTATATTTAAAAGTTTCATGTTTATGAATTGAAGTCGCTCAGCATATTACCTCAAGTCATGCTTATGAAATGAAGTTAATATCAAATTCCTCCCAATAACATTTTCTTTAAAATCACAAATATTTCATCTGTATGAACATCGAAACATCAAACTAATATGATATTGGCATGTATACCGAGTTTGAATTCAAGGTCAGAGCACACAGCATTTAAACATCAGTCATAATGGTGGTGCCGGTAGGGGACAATGTATTGCTTATGCAATACTCTCAGAATGCTTGTTTAATTACAAACAGACGATGCAGTGCCTAGATATTGAAACATTACAACGAAATCCTCAAAGTGTACATGTTCCTCTTCCTCATTTAATTATGGTCCCGCTGGTCATGTTATTACTGGGGATAAAATATAGTCCAAAATGAGGATCTTTTAAAAGTCCCTTATTTCAAAAGGTCCTAAATTCCGAGAACCTCGCTCATTTTAAATGGCGACATAATTTCATGACATCATGATTCTATGGAAGATACGCCAGACGTTGACTAAAATCTGAGGGAAGAGGAGCTTGACACTCTTGTCTGAATGGATCAAAAGTATGTCCGAAATTATTAAAATCCCGTATTAACTACTTAGCTGGGAAAAATGCGTACTATTACCCTTCTGTCTTTAAGAAGCCAGAAGTGGTAATGAGTTACATAGACTACATGAAAACTTTGTACTAGTTCCAGCTGAAAGCAAGTAACAACATTGTCTTTGTTTGTAAAGTCACTATTATTATTTAGTCTTTAAAATGAACTAGGGTTTACTTCAACATCTGGGAATCCTACTTATCTCTAGCAATCTGACTAAAGATGAAATTCTTCAAAATCACCTTTCTGTTTGAATACTTTCAATATTCCGAAGAATCAGGATCAATTTGAATTACCATACCTTTACTGGATCCGAAATTGCATAAGAATCCTTACAAAGATACATCGCACTGGTTCCAGTAGTGCTCTACCAAGCCTCTATCCTTACTACTAATTAAACTACTAACAGCGTTAAAGAGTCACTTCAGAGATAGTGTTCACTACATATTCCAGAAGTGGTGTCAATCAGATGTGGATTCTCAAAAAACTCTAAAGGAGCTTATAGAAAATTCCGGTCACGAGATTTTTCTAAAATTGACTGCATCAAAACGTATGATTTCTCCACACTTATAACAACAATTCCCTCACAATAAATTAAAATCTAGGATGTTTCAATATAATTGATACTTGCTTTTTGAACAAAAACGCACCCGAAAATACAAGTTTCTGGTCATTGGGAAACAGAATACATATTTGTCAGAATCCACTCTGATTGCCCCACACAAGTACTTTGAAGTAAGATGATTAAGAGCATGCTTGGGTTTCTTATAGATAATATTTACGTAGTCTTTGGGGACCATGTCTTCCAACAATCTGTTGGTATTCCTATGGGCACTAATTGTGCCCCCTTATTGCAGACTTATTTTTATATTCATACGAAGCAGAATTTGTTCAGAACTGTTACGGGATAAAAACAAAAACAAAAAAACTTGCCGTGTCCTTCAACCTTACTTATAGGTATATAGACGATGTCTTATCAAATTAACAATCATAATTTCACAATTATGTCCATTTATATATCCTGACGAACTTGGAATAAGGACACCAACAGAATCTGACAGATGTGCTTCATATTGGATATTTTACTTAATATTGACTCAATGGCAGACTGACAACTACATATATGATGAAACGTATGAATTGAATTTTGCAATTGTAAACTTTCCTTTTTTTATGTAGTAATGTACCATTATCACCTGTTTATGGTGTGTATGTCTCCAGTTGATTCGATACGCAAGGGCATGCCATGCGTATGATGATTTTTTAAAGCGAGGCCAACTACTAACCAAAAAGTTGATGTTGCAGGGTTAATAACGAATCTCGTTTAAAGTCATCATTTCGCAATTCTACGGTCGCTATAATGACCTTGTTTGCGATTACAAATTATCACTAAGTCATATGTTGACTGATTTGTTTCATAACCTTTGTTAGACTGTCATTTTCATACTAGATTTGATGACGGGTAAACCCTGTTTACTTTATTTCGACTAACAGGCTCACGGCGGGTGTGACCGGTCAGGCAAAGGATGCTTACTCCTCATGGCACCTATCCAGCCTTCGCTTTGTCGAAGGCCGTGTTGCCCTACACTCGATTTTGTATGTGTTTTTGGACTATGATTACGTTTGATACTTTGTTACTTCGCCATTTTATATACATCCGCCGAGGGGGGACCTCTTGGAGAGAAGGACTTATTGAAATCGGAATTTGCCACAGCATGTTGTCACCTGGATAGCGCTTTTTATTTGTTCATGGATTACCAGGAAACTTGGGATGGGATTGATTTTAGAACATCTGTCAAGGGGGGGGGGCACTTTTTGGGGAAGGGGACTTAGCTAGATATTGTTGAGTCTGGAAAGCACTTTCATTTGGTTGAATGAATTTCAAGGAACTTTGGAAAGTTGTTGGGGTGTTAAAAGTACTAATCTATCAATCTCTATTTATGCCTTACATGATGGGATGTCCACTTTGTTCCCGACTTACTGGGGTCAATGGTGATATAGTGGGGATGCGTGTGGTACATGTATCTGAGCTGCTCTCATTGTTCTATAAATACATGTTAGCCGTTTAATTTTACAAAATGCAACCTCCTCATAACATTATTCCGTGTCCCAATTTGAGACGTGTTGAATTTGAGAAACACCTCATTTACATTGTACGTGCGTCTTGGACTGAATCCAGGCCTCCTGGCTGCGAAGCGATCGCCTAACCACTAGGTTGCCGCGACCACTACTAGTATCTATTTATGACTGTGGCCCTGACTTCAAATATCCCCCTTAACACAGATTAGAACAAGAAACACTATATGCCAAATTTTAATTGGCCTGTCCTCGAGTCAAATTTACCCGGGGTGTCATATGAAATTACAATTTTGGTAAGAGGCGTCCCTGCTTCTGCACTATTGTTCTTACAGATGTTGGTTGTATATAAACATTGTAAAATGGTTAATTTTT
>CAJDSM010055039.1:0-16805 GCA_903981925.1 Ostrea lurida | reverse complement strand
GGCCAGGTTGAATCATAGAGCTGTCTTGTACTGAATTTTGGAGCGTTGTTTGATAGTGGAGGGTTGTTGTGTGATCTGTTGATTCATTCCGTAAGGCAGCAATAAACTTCAGATTTGTAGGATGCCCTTTACTCCATATATGAGAGGTAGCAATATATTGCATGTCTTTGTTTTGTAGAATTTACAGATACGGAGGACAATCCATAAGGAGTTACTGGTGGTCAATAAAACCAGCAGACACTGGTGGAAAGTGGCTCCGGTTCTGAAACTTCTCCCGATGTATATTTGTTGTGTATTTGGTGCTATTGAAACAGAAGAGAAAAGGATAATAATAGAGGAATCAATGCTAGTGACAGCAACTGCTTTATAAAGGCGTGTTTGTATGGAGGATTCATTTTGCTTTTGGTGCTTTAATAAAGGCCGTGTTTGTATGGGGATTACTTGTGTGCTGTTTGGTTTTTGATGTGTAGGATTGAGATGTGAAAGGAATTAGATTTTATGCTGACCAGGAATGTAGATCAGCTAATCCGGCAGCATTCTGAGTTTAATGGCTGACTGTTTTTATGGTGTTTTGAGTTTAATTTTCTAATTTGGTATAGATAAATAATTAGCCAGACATCAACAGATTTGATCAAGTGATATGTTATTTTGGATAGGTTGTTTGTGTTTTATGAATTTTTACTTTTTTATATTTAAAAACAAATTACCGGTGACAGACAATGTGAGCTGGACATTCATACTGGTAGTTTGAAATCAGAGAGAAAAATTAGCCTACTAGTTTGAAACAAAAGAAACAACTGCTGACATTTATATTGTAATGCATGCGATTGAAAGCATGGTCACTGCCAGTGGTAGGATTTGACATTTGTTAACATGAAGCATTGCAAGTTGTCTAGTCATTGTTCTGATACAAGAAAACTGTGGTTGTATAATTTTTGTTTTACTTATGCATGTAGATTCTCTCTCTCTCTCTCTTCTCTCTCTCTCTCTCTCTCTCTCTCTTCTCTCTCTCTCTCTCTCTCTCTCTCTCTCTCTCTGTTTTGTAGCACAGGTTTTATTTTAGAAAGCTGTTATATGTTTTTTTTAGGTTTACTAATAAACCATTTAATATAAAAACTAATAAACCATTGAATATAAAACTTATAAGGATTTTTTTTTTATCCCTGAGAGTCGAAACAAAACAGGATAACCGGTTGTGGGGTACCTTGAGGGGGATCCACTGTGAAGAAGAGGGGGTTGTAAAATGAAATAGCGGGCTGTGATTTACGTTGTAGTTTTCATTGGCTCACCAGTCTCTCAGGTTGCTCTTTGATGTTGGTCTTTGTCGTCGCCCATGAACAATATTGCATTTGTTTATAAACTGCTTGAAAAACTACATGGCAGTCGTTATTTAAACAATAAAATGCTTTCTTTGTTGGTTTATTGGTGATGAAGGAAACTAGCATTACAGAAAAAATCATAACCCGCGTTAGCGTGTTATGAAATTTTTTTCTGCAATGATAGTTTCCATCATCCAATAAACCTACAAAGAAAAGCAATTTTATGTTTTATATTTATATTTTTATGCATTTTCTAAACATATAACTATATATTTAAGCATTAAAATATCATAATGTTGATCATTACTGTAAATGGAACAGCCAATTCAACCTTTGACCTCAAATTGCTCCATATTTGGTAATGACTATGTGAACATGTGACACTTCAAAACCGGTTCCAACTGGTTTGCAACAAAACATGCATTTATTGGATGATAAATGCAATGTCAATTTCAAAGGAAATATAGGAGAAAAGATTCAGTGAACGTAAATATTTTTGAGTGAAGTTTCGGAAAATAAGATGTGAGATGATTTCACTAGAGTCTCCTGGATGGAGTCAAAACTGAAAGAAAATGTTAGATTTTCAAAATTCTTCTCTACTCTCACATGGAGAGAAAAACTAGAGATGTCCATAAACCCTCTACTAAAATTTAAAATTTGTGGTCAGGATTCAGGCCTTTTCACTAACTTGTCCTGATATGAGCTCTTTATCACTAGCTTGTCCTGATGTGAGCTCTTTTCATTAGCTTGTCCAGATTTGATCTCTTAACACTAGCTTGTCCTGATGTGAGCTCTTTATATACTAGCTTGTGCCGATGTGAGCTCTTTATCACTAGCTTGTCCTGATATGAGCTCTTTATCACTAGCTTGTCCTGATGTGAGCTCTTTATCACTAACTTGTGTTGATGTGAGCTCTTTATCACTAGCTTGTACTGATGTGAGCTCTTTATCACTAGCTTGTCCTGATGTGAGCTCTTGATCACTAGCTTGTCCTGATGTGAGCTCTTTATCACTAGCTTGTCTGATGTGAGCTCTTTTCCTGCTGTACTGATGTGAGCTCTTTATCACTAACTTTGTTGTTGAGTTGATCTCTTTATCACTAGATTGTCCTGATGTGAGCTATCTATCACAAACTTGTGTTGATTTGAGCTCTTCATCACTAGCTTGTCCTGATGTGAGCTCTTTATCACTAGCTTGTACTGATGTGAGCTCTTCATCACTAGCTGTTCCTGATGTGAGCTCTTTATCACTAGCTTGTCCTGATGTGAGCTCTTCATCACTAGCTTGTCCTGATGTGAGATCTTCATCACTAGCTTGTTCCTGATGTGAGATCTTCATCACTAGCTTGTCCTGATGTGAGCTCTTTTTCATTAGCTTGTACTGATGTGAGATCTTCATCATAGCTTGTCCTGATGTGAGATCTTCATCACTAGCTTGTCCTGATGTGAGATCTTCATCACTAGCTTGTCCTGATGTGAGATCTTCATCACTAGCTTGTCCTGATGTGAGCTTCTTTTCTATTAGCTTTATGATTGTGATATTATTTCATCACTAGCTTGTCCTGATGTGAGATCTTTTTTTATCACTAGCTTGTCATGACTTGTAACAAGATCAGTCTGTATTTGATCAATACTTAGATAAATGAAGGAAGCATTCAATCGATTTCTGATATTTCCCAGATAATAGTACTTGGTGCATACATAAATATTTTTGATTTCATAAGATATTCTATCAACAGTAACTTGATGAATTAGGGTTTGGTAAAATTGTGGCAGTGTGAGATGCAGGCCTTCCTGCTAGCTCTGACTACTTAACCCTTGAGGTCGATCTGTAGAGCACTGGATTGTCTTTCCAGAGGACACTTGGAGCACTGGGCTGGCGTGCCAGAGGACCCGGGTTCAAATCCCATCAGAGACATAAAATCTTTTGTTACAAAACTTCCCACTCTGCAGTCACAAGGCTGCTTTTGCATTAAATTTGTGTACCTACTTCAATATTCACTTTTTAAACAATCAAATCGATGTTGGTGTTGAATTGTGTTTCTTTGTTTTAAGATTCTCTGCGAATATTTCACTTCTGATGAGAATGTCATTATGCTTGTTTCTTCGGAGGGGGGGGGGGGGTTTGATTTTATTTCCTGTTGTTTTGTTTGGGGGGGGATTTGGAGTGGTGTGTTGTGTTTGTTTTGTTGTTTGGTTTTGTTTTTTTTTGGTTGTGTGGTTTGGTTTTGTTTGTTTGTTTTTTACATTGGTTCAATAGATAATTATTACGAGATAAAAGCATACAATCAATAGTTTGACTAAAGGAAGTTATAGATCCTCAACTTTGAGCATGCATAGCTGCGCACGATGCTATAACTGTAAATGATGGGTCAGTATGTATTCTGTCATATATGTACTATCCTATCCATTCGAAATTTTCATGTTGATTTGGCAACACAAGGGTCACATTTTGTACGAGGGGTGATCGATATGTAATGTGTATCACAGCGTGATAACGCATTGCACGATTTTATGGATGATGGTACTATTCAAAACCTTTCCAACGGTATGAACACGAGCCTTCAACTCCATATACATGTAGTTTTGAACTTGTGTGAACCCCTGTTGTAAAAATGGTTGGGAAACAGGTGGGGATATTGAAGAAGTTAGAGCTTATATGAAAGGTTACACAATACTCGGTCATTTGGTAATGTGGATTTTCAATGAATTGTGAGAAGTTTATGAGGTATCTTATGAGACAGTTCGTAGTTAGAGAAAGACATTTCTGACTGATGGAGTCCGTCAAAGATGCAGCAAAATCTGGTCGACCTGTGGCTGCAACAGGCAAGGCAAACGTCAGCGAAATAATTGAAAGTGATAGCAGATACAAGATTCGTGATATTGCCAAAGCTGTTGGCATATCGCTAACGCGAATGCATTTCATTTTGAAGCGTGTTTTGAAAGTACGAAAGATTTCTGCCAGGTGGATATCGTATTATATATTGACAAATGACCAAAAATACGGGTACAAACCGCTAAGCAATTGCTCAAAATGTTTCCCAATTTCAGTCAAAGACATTGCAGACATTGTTACTGGTGACGAAACATGGGTTCGCTATTTCAAACCAGTAAGAAAAATTGGAAATAAAATATGGCTAACTAAACAAGGTAAAAGGCCTATAGTTGTCAAAAAACCCATATGCACAAAGAAAGTTCTTTATTGCATGAGGGGCAAAAGTGTTACAGGTCGGTATTTACAGCTCAAGAAATATCATAATTGTCGTCTTGTGTCAGGATTTAGGAATGTTCGTCTACTTCATCTGAGCTTGTGATATAATGATTCATTGTGTCGCGAATGTTGTGTGTATGCGAACAAATCGTATATAAATCTTAAGGTTAAGTTTATATCACTGTAGTTCAATGACCCCATTATTTTCCTTCAATGATATACTGAGATTGACAATATTACAAAACCCAGGTGCGAACCTCTGATTTGATCTCAGTTTATGTTCTTGAGGACCACATTATACCAAAGCATGAATCTCAGAAAGTGGGGCTGGATCGGACACACCCTCGGGAAACCAACATCCAGCACCACAGGCAAGCCCTGATCTGGAACCCGCAGGGGAAGAGGAAGAGAGCGACCTCGCAGCAGCTAGAGGCGGGACACTGAAACAGAGCTGAGGTAGCAGGGGACCACCTGGAGAGGGGCAGAGCGAGAAGCCCAGAACAGAGTTCGCTGGCGTGAGGTCGTCGCTTTCCACTGAGCTATGGGCCCAAGTACAGTAGGTATGACTTAGAGTTGAAGCAACGAGGGATTTTTTGCTCACATGAGCCTAAGGCTGAAGTGGGCTTTTCTGATCAAAACTTGTCCGTTGTCTGTCGTCGTCGTCATCTTTAACTTTTCACCGCATTTTAAACTTCCTCTCAGAATCTCAAGAACAACTAGGCTAAACTCAACCAAACTTGGCACAAATCGTCCTTGAATAAAGGGAATTAAAGATTGTACAAATGAAGGACCAAGCCCCCTTCAAAGGGGGAATAATCACGAAGATGCAAAAATAGGATGGTGTAATTTAAAATTCTTCTCAAGAACCACTTGGCCAGAAAAGCCGAAATTCATACGAAAGCATCTTTATTTAGTGGAGATTCAAGTTTGTTCAAAGCATGACCTCCAGGGGTAGGATGGGCCAACAGTAGGGGATCAACGTTTTAAATGTAAATATATAGTAGCCTAAGTCTTCTCAAGAACCATTGGACCAGAAGAAAACATCCTGATATGGAGTAGATTCAAGTTTGTTCAGATCATGGGGTAGGGTGGGACCACAATAGGGGATCAAAGTTTTACATAATGATATAAAGGAAAAGTTTCTCCTTCAGAACCACCGGGCCATTTTCAATCAAATTTGGTACAAATCACTCTTAGGTGAAAGGGATTCAAGTTTCTTCAAATGAAGACCAGGTCTCCTTTAAAAGCCTCTTGTTTCATCGTGCCGCGCATTCGCTGACGCAGGAGTTTGGGTTTTAAGGGTTTTAAGGTTCACCGGAAGGGTCCTCGACTACGAAAGATCATTCGCTACCTATTCTTTGCTTCTTAGGTTTAAAACGGACTCGAACCCACAATCTCTTGGTAACGAAATGAACTCTCTACCACTAAGCCAGCAGGACTGGAGGATGTTAAAATGTTATGTACTAAACGTTTCACTTAACCTTCGGACGGAAGACGTGTGAATCTGATATACTGTTCGTAGCTGGTGGTATTGGATTCACTTCTTGTCATGACTGTTCAATATGGAAGTTCGATCCGAGACCGTGTGTGCTCTACTTTTGTCTGAATTTTGTGCAGGAATCTCAGAGCAACTCGACAGCTTTTATTTAGGGCCAAATGCGGGTGCCCTATAGTAATCACATTGTCTGTCCGTCCGTCCGTCAACATTTTCGTTGTGATTCGACAACTCAAAAAGTCTTTATCGTACAGTTTGAAACTTTGCAGTTGTACTGTACAATAAGAGGCTAAAATGTTTAAATTCTGGGTTCCGTCGGTCGGTTCGTCTGTCCATCAACACTTTCGTCGTGATGCGATCAAGTTGTGATGCGATAACTCAAGAATTTATCGCTAACGCTTAAATTTTGATTAAACTTTGCATCATAGTTTGTACTCTACAATAAGAGGCGGAAGTGTATAAATTCAGGGTTCACTGTACCTTATCTGTCTGTTTGTCCATCAATATTTTCGTTGTGATGCGATAACTCAAAAAGTTTTTATTGTACAGTTTTGAGACTTTGCACAATTGTACTCTACAATAAGAAGTGGAAGTGTATACACTCTGGGTTCACAGCACCTTGTCTGTGTGTCTGTCCGTCCGTCTGTCCATTAACATTTTTGTCCAGCGTATTGGAATACTAATACATGTACATTTACGCAATTCTTCTTAAATCTCGTTACAGGAATATTTCCTATTATACTTTGTTTACCTGGGGTTTGCTTCGATCGAGTTTCAAGAAATGCTTATATTCAGTGTGTTAATTAATATGGATGTGATAATTCACAATTTAATATAGTTTCACATATACCAGTACTAAACATTACTGTATCAAATACAGATGTCGCTTTCCTTTGATAGCCCTCGGCGGGGCCCTTGCTGACCATGGGGGGTAAGGCTGTACAATCATATTCATCCCTTTATTTATATTTTAAGCAAGCATCCTGAAACAGTTTAAATTCAGTAGAAAGTAAAGTCTTGCTTCCACTCTGTTTCACCCGTATGAGGTTTTGGAGTGTTCTGTAGTGCATGCCGTCTTGTGACCTAATTTCCACGCGCTCTTCTGACAGGCCACGGAACAGTACCACGCCTTCATGCACTTTCCACATCCGGGGAACTTCTTTCCTTCTGATGCTTTCTTGCTGCATTTTGTGCACACGTCAGGATCATCCCCTTCCACTTGGCATCGGAGACATCTGCACCAGAAATTGAAGGATTTGTAAAGCCACGCTCTCCGGAGTTTTCGCGCCATGGCCGTGTCAATGTAGGTGGTGAATATCTCTTCTCCTTTTTGGATATCCCTCTTTGCTCTAACAGTCACGCCCCCTTTTCCGTGAACCAAACCGTCGGACACCTCCACATTGTTGAGGCATGAATGGTTTAGACATGCGTGTAAAGGGAACATCCCACACACATTGGATGAAGGTGGCTTGTCCTTCAAATACTTTAGAAGTCTAAGCGTGCGTTCTTCGTCTTGCTCGGTTGTGCCTAGCTCCTCTAGGAATTTATGGTAAGGTGTCCACGGTGACGAGAAGACCTGCAAGTTGCAGACGGCTTGATAATAACGACCATTGAATTCAGAATCAGTAATTTCATAGCTGACTCCGTCTCCACAATCAGCGAAGATTTCTTTGAATAAAGATTTCATGACTTTCTGTTCCTTTTCTACAGAAATATTCCCGTAGGCGATAAATCTGAAACGAAAATAATTTCTCTCAATTATTCTTATCAATACAATAACTCATTAAATCTAAACAATTTCTCTAATCAAATATAAAAATAATTGAAGTTGAGCCTTATTCGTTGGCCTACTTTCTATAGGGACTCTTTGCTACAGCCCACTGATCTTTGGTAGGAATTATGTCTCCGCTTTCCCGAGCCATGGACTTCGCTGCTTCAGCAATACTCGCCCATATCCGAGCAAGGATCATTGGGCTAAAGTGTCCATCCCAAACCTCAACAGTTTCGCCGTGTTCGTCTGCTTCTTTGCCGAGGTTTTGACATATCTTGTACAATCTAGCTGTCGCCTTTGACCTGGAGGGACAGATGATTTCGTGGTACGTATTCCACGCCTGTTCTCGACATTCCTTGCTGCAGTATCTTACAGTTTTGCACTTTTTGCAGTAAATCGGAGTTGTGTTCGGCCAATATTTGAACACAATGTCTCTCAATTCGGTGTCCATGGTAGAAAAAGTCTCCTTGAAATACTCCTGTGGTGAAAGCAGCGACTGAGCGCAGTGATCACATGACTGAGTGTTGGATTTATAGTGCACGGTGTCGAACACCTGGCCCAGAACGATTGGCGCGTCAGTGAAAACGATATCGCCCGCCGAGATGTCTTCCGTGGCGTATATCGCCCGTCCATACTCGGTAAAGTCCACTTTGATGGGGAAGTCGGCTGCCAGTGGACCGTATAATTGCTTGACTCGACATTTCTGGAACAGAATTTTCGTCTCATCGTCCTTTCCTGATGTTGCCTGTGTTGCTTTTCGGAACCAGAATTCAGCAAGAACCAGCAATTCCAACTTAATCAGGATTTTACCTGAAATAAATATGGATACATTACTGATCGTTATTCTAGAGTAATTTTCGTACACACGAATTCAATATAACTTTAGTACAAGATCAGAACTGGCAGTTTATCTCAACCTACCTCCGAGTTTCCACGTGTCTGGTGTTCTTTTTATTTTCGGGATCAGCCATAGATCCTGAAGGGTAGCCGTGAGTTCGTCTCGGTTGTTGCTCGCTTCTGCGCGGAGTCGCCGAACCACGTGATTGCTAGGGTCCAACTCCAGGGCGACAGTAAAACATTTCTGTGCCTCCTTCCATGTCTTATCCAGCATACAGTTGTGTCCTGCCATAGCAGCGCTCGCCACTTTTTGTTGAATGAGATCGTTAAAAGGTTTCTGGGGGAATGCTTCACTTTTGATTTTAAACTTCTTTTCTAAAATTTCTACCTCCATTTTGAATAAGTCCACGTCACCGGGGTATGGGTCTTGTGTACAAAAGTCCAAAGCATTGTAGCCCTTCTCCTCGTATGAGGCAGCCTTTTTCTCGACATCTTTGACTATTATTTTCTGCAGTTCTTTGAGGTCCTCGGTGATTTCCGCGTCTTTGGGAGAGATTTTCAGCCCCGCCTTGTAGCAGTAATACGCATCTTCGTATTTTTCTAATTTTGTCGCAGCCCTCCCGCCTGCTATAAATGCCTTCAGATGATTGGGTGAATCCAGTGACATCAAACATTTGACGTCATCTAGACAAGTTTGAAAATTTGAAAGTTTGAAATTGCATTCTGCTCTGTGTGCGAGGTATTCCGTGTTGTGATTGTCCATGTCCAGCAGTTTAGCGTACAGAGATTCGGCGCCCTTATAATCCCCGGAGGAAAACTTCTGGAAAGCGGTGTGTGCATCGTCCATGGACTCCATAGTATAGCTGAAGTGTAAACAAAGGTGTGTTTGTTACAGTCTTACTATTATTTACTTTTAGTAAACACACACACACACACACACACACACACAGTGAGAGAACACTACACATGTGGCCAACAACATTAACAATATCAAAACTTTAATTTTCGGGATCCGTCCTTCCTTCTGGACGACATTTGGGTGTTGATCGTTTTTAGTGCTCTCTCTCTCTCTCTCTTCTCTCTCCCCTCTCTCTCTCTCTCTTCTCTCTAAATTCTTACTATTCACACCCATTTTCCAATAAAGGTGTGCAATTGCAGTCGCAGGTGCTTACGAATTTTAAAAAACGTAATTCTCTGTAGATTTCATGTGGTTTTATTTCATTTAGGGATTTGGAGTAAACTTAAACTATGATTGTTTTTAATTACCTCACTAACATGATATTTTTCAAGTATAACAGTAGCGAAATGACACGTACGTTACTGTCGCAATTACTAATATCTAGCTGAAATGTATTCACAATTTTCTCTGTATCTTTTTAATACGCCTAATTGTATTTCATTATATCAGTACAGATACTGTTTTATATAAAATGCAACCAAGAAGTGGGTCAGGTTTACTGTTTTTATAAAACAAAGTAATTTCCGTGTCCGCAATTGATCAATCTTTTATGAATTTCTTTGCTAAAAAACATCGATAACAAAAATATGTTAACAGTTTTAAACCATTTTTAGAAGCAACTTTGTGTTGTTTAACATAGTAGGTTAGCTATAGCAATAAATGTGCCCATTTTTCATTTATGGACGACGGATCAAAATTTTTATATCATGAAAATGTATTAAAGCTCAGAATCGTATGTTTAAGGATGTAACGTTACAAGATGACAAATATTTCCTCCATAACAGGTTTTTGAAATAGATTTTATACATTTTTCACATTATATTATATAATTTTCAGAACAGAGGAGGGGTTACTACCCTCATTGATAGCTTATGCAATTCATTTGACGGTGTGAAATTCAAATGCATGAAACGTACGTTACTGAATACGTACGTTACAAATACCGTAAAAAACAACTTTTTGGCACCTGCATCAATTTCACATCGTTTTTCAAAAAGCATTCTTAACATAATGCGTGTTGTTTGAAATAGAAATAAGCGATTTGTAGAGTTGAAGATAGTGGTGATTTTGTCATGTAGAACACACTTTGAAGTTGTCCAGCGAAAATTGCTGTGCATAATATCGGATGATTTCTTTCTTATATGTTTTATGAAACTATCCATCAAATAGAAACTTATGAAAATTGTTACCTGACTTAAAGTGTTCTGGAACAATTGGCCGGGAAAATATACGATATAGCTAGTAACGTACATTTCAAGTTTTGAACATAATTGTGAGATGATTTAAAAGGCTTTAAAAGCCCTTTATACCGTTTTCTTAGTGCTTTTCCTTTCCTTGCTTGCCAGATAATTTGCAATTACGAATCATTTTAAGGTGATCAAACACAATAAAGAAAAGACTAATTAGTATATTATGATTTATCGAAAAATAAGATAAAAGGATAGAGATAAGAGTAGCTATTCAATACCACATGGATAAGAGTAAAAGTGTAATCATAAACATATAAGTGTTGAATACAACATGTACTTTCAGATAGTTTTAAAAGAACTTTAGATTTTTAAGCGAAATGCATGAAGAATTAGCATAGTATTTGATTAATTTAATTTTTGTTAACGTACGTTACAATTTTTGAAACGATTGTGTGCGTTTATTGGTGTGTGCGATTTCAATTAAAAAAAAAAAGTAAAAGTACCCAGATTGCATTTGCTTTTTCATGTTTTCGTTCGTAACTCTCGTCAGAATTTTACAAGTTTTGGAATAGATATTTGACTTTGTAAATGTACGTTACTTTTGGATACCATGCCTTCAAGATTAATGTTTCACGTAACGGACTGTTAATACCTTTGCTGGAAAATACCCCGAAAAATATATTTGAGCGGTTTCCTTTCTTTTCAAAAAAAGGGTAACATTCAGAGGCCACACTCTCGAACAGATATCGCTAAGCCATTGATTGTAAAGGGTTTGAAGCAGAATTTATTAACAATAAAACCAGAAGAAAATTGTCGATATTTTAATCATCCTGGGGAAAGAAAGTTTCCTGAAGTATCACCAATTTCTTTGTTTTTAAAAAGGCAACACATAAATCAAGATTTACAAAATACATATAAACATGGAAGATGATAAAGTTCTTCAATCAAAAGATTAATTTTCCAAATGTCTTTTAATCGTAACGTACATTTTTGTAGCATTTTCCAGAGTTAACACCCAATTTGATGTCCATAATTTAAAGAATGACGACAGTTTACGTGCGAAAATTTATTATAATTAAATTCATTAAACATTCGTTATTAAGAATCAATAACATCAGCTAATGAATTTAAAAATTTTATTTTTACAAAATAAACCTCAAATGCACACCTTTATTGAGAATGGGTGTTCAATGTAAATACATGTACTTGTTTAGGTAATAGATACATTCCAGTTATTCTATATTGTTGTAACTATGGTGCATGCATGCGTGTTTTTGATAATAATTACATGAATGTATCACATAATTGTTTATGGTATAACGTCGCTTGAACACTTACTCTGGATATTACGTCGGTGAATGCCATGAAGAATGTTGATAGCATTGTTTATAACGTTACCGTTCAGTACCAGATACTCTATACAGTACTGTACAGCACGTGCGCTGACATTGCAATGTGATTTACACGTGTGTCGGAATCCTACCACGCGAGTCTTCGCTCACATTCTCTATAAAATAGATTATATCTAATAGCATTGTTTATCTTTCCATTATTTAACGACAGAAAACGGTCCTTTCGTTTTCTTTTAATTATTAGTTTGATTTTGTTATTTTTTTAACGTGACACAAATCTGTCTTATTTTTTATAGTAAATATAGTTCATACAACTTTAAACTCATTATCTATCATTTCTATAAATATCGGGTCTACTAATAATTAACAACTCGCTGTAAAAATATACAGGCTGAAACTGTGTAATTTATTCATAAATGTATCCCCTGAAGGTCGTGGAAATGAGGATAGCTCGCGTAGAGGACGAAAAAGAAAGCATGTTATTTGTTGTTTGAAATTTTCGAAAAGATTTCTTATTATCAATTTAGAAAAAAGTTTAGAATTACCTGACTTTGGATTTAGACGGAGTCCTTGGACATCTAATCCTGGTCAGTGAACGAACGATGCGCGAACGAAAGCGTGAGCTGAGTGCTAGAGTTGTGGATGTCTAATTTTGGAACAGAGAAACTCTCCGTCTTAACGTATACTATTATCCTCGGCATGTGTTTAATTACTCTTCTGTATGATCAATGGCACCCACCCTACCCCCTGCCGTTAGATAACGCAAATATCAGGCCAAACCAAAACGTCACTTCAGCTTCAATGGTAAGGATGCAAACATCGCAACTACTGTTCAATTAATTGATACAATGCTTTAAAAGACACTAATACTTATTACTAATATACTAGTATATTAAATATTATTATACGTAATATTAGATATATATATACTATATATATACTATTATATATATATATAATGGAGGGTATATATAATATAAATATACTATAATATTATACAGATCATTTGCCATTCAATATAAACTCTTCAGGCAAATGTCAATTAAGTTCTTTTTGCTTTATCAAGAATGGAGAAACTTCACTTCTTGATTAATGCATATTCCAAGTGCCAAGAAGAAAAAAAGCATGATCCACTCAGTAGCACCTCATATGAGAAATGGTCAGTGGAACGCGAAATTTATACGACGTGATAAATCAATCGCCAAGACGTGATATATTCTTGCAGCTGCGATATAGTCTGTGGGTCAACGGCATGCGACCATCTTGTCTGCTGCGCGCGGCGCGTAGTAGCACGGCGCGAGCTTGCGGCCCCATACCCATTACCAGATGTTGTCGGCCAGTAGCTGCGTGACTGAGCATTCCAAATTCGGATCGTTGCAAGCCATAAAAGTATTCAGAGATTATCATAGGCGGAGGCGGTTCAATTCGCTACTACGTAAATTTTGATAACTGTAGTGAAATAGAACGCTACGTTCGTCAGGTTCATATTTCTATTAGACTTGTATTTATATTTTGCAGCAAAAATGGACATGTGCTAGTAGCGTCAAATCTCCCATTAAGACGGCCAGGCATCACTCTTCGTATTAACACTATTATCCATCTACAGCGACAAGAAGTCAGGCTCTAAGGCATAACTAACTGCCTTAAGCTTAAGAAATATCACCTACTTTAAATCTATCTTCGCAAATTCTTGGTATTATCCAACGAACACGTAAATACATTATCATTTTATGACGAAATTCGGTGACCATTCGGGACATTTTGGCAGCTGTGTGAATAATAGACAGCTGTACTTTCCTTGCCCAAAAGTGTGAAGAATTCCCTCATGTTAGGTGCGGGGATACAAGCTTTCTGAAATTTTGCACTATATCATTGTTAAAGAAAAAAGACTATAGGCGCTTATGGAGTACCTGCTGAGTATCATCCGAAAGCGTAAGCATAAACGTGCAACTTGCTATCAGGTAACCCTAATTCATGTATTTCGATCTACTACTACACGGCAACTTCAATAACTTGTGAATATCAACGAAAGCTATTAGCCACACTCTCATAGCGGTTAGGACTGTTTCTTTTTCGTAACCAGCGTGGAGCGCGAGGGCGCTGGCAACAACCATCCTCTCACCTGTATGATCACCTAAAGTGTGGACAAGCCAAAACCAAAATAGCGGAACAGAGCTAAACAAACATCCTAACACAGGCCCCTATAAAAAACAGCTAAATAGTCAAACATCTATTCCGCTAACCGAATTGTTGCACGGTCGGGAGGGGTAGGGGACCCCACCGGTGACCGGGGGGGGCATAAACTATCTTAGAATCACTGAAATTGGGGGAGGTGGACACAAACTTTCAATAATTAATTGTGGCAACGCTCAAAAATAAACTACTAATAGATAAATGTGTCGATGGCTCCTACAGCCCCATACCCACCTTTTAAACAATGCTGTTATTTACGAAGGTATAAGACCAAGTTCAATCGAGCACAACATCCACACTCCATCCCACTAATACTGTACGCCCAACAAGATTATCGCACAGTAACTAAATTAAACCATGAAAAAAAACTTATATCTGTCACAACGCTCTGCTTGTCCTGACAGCGTTAGCGTCCCTCTTCATAGGAGTTCCTCTCGAGTTCCTGTATCTGACCTCAGGTCGACAGTACTTTATATCGCGTGAGAATGCTCTCGACTTTCTAACACACATCTCTATCGCAGTTCTGCTGACGAAAAGACACGTTAAAATTGCTGATTTGTTCTGTGTACATAAGAAGTATGTATGTACATGTATTTTGTTTTTACCATAAAAATAAAAAGCGAAACACTTGAAATTTCGCGATCGATGCCTTTCACCTTTCGACTGAAGAAACATTACTCGCCTGAGCTAATAACTATTACTCACCGAACGGTCTGGATGTGTCGCGCTTACTACAGAATGTTCCTCACCTTAATCTATTCGTGTCATACTACAAATTTAATCCAACAATCTGCTAATATGCTGGATAGGGCTCCGGATAAACGCATTGGGAGATTCAACCTCTGTCCGTCGTCACCATTAACAGCTCAAATGTTCCAAAAAATATTTCTGGTAACTCATAAACATTAGGAGCCTACAAAATTACATTTTCTAACGACACGGACAAAGAACGGTCCATCGCTTCTTGACATCGCTATACACTACCAGTCCTCTGAGGAGCGATGTGTAACCATTGAAACCAAATACTCTTTGACGTCTCTTCCAAATATGGGGTCGTTATTTGTTATTGCGTCATTTCTATCGACACTTGACTGCACGTCACAGCCCTTTTTATCGTAGTATGGATTAAAAGGAAATATATCAAATCTATACGTGTATGGTCGCTCCTTCTTGAAGTGAACAATCTTTTAATCCCGTTGAGATTGTCTATTCTTCACCCAGTAAGACACTTTGCTACTCCCTGGTTTGATTGTCTTAATTTTTTTTTCCCGATCCGACCATGTAGAAACATTTTTTAAAGATTATCCCGTTTGATTGTTCGTACTTTTTCACCCAGTCGATTTGACTTCCGCGGTTTGATTACGTCTAATTTTACGCTACCAGTTTAGAAATTTCTATCCCGTTGCTTGATCTGTTCCCTAATTCTTTTCAACCCAGTCCAGACATTTGTATCCCTGTTTGCATTGTCTATTTTCACTCAGTAGACATTTTTATCCCGTTGTGATTGTCCGTTATTTTTTCACCAGTAGACATATTGATCCGTTACACTGATTGTTCTATTGCCCTTCACGACCTCAGTCGACACTAAACCTTTTCCGTCGGAAACCATCCCCTGTTTTGTGATTGTCTGGATTAGTCACCAGTACGAACATTTTGATCCCGTTATGACTTGTTACTATATTTATAACACCAGTAGACACATACCTTTGATCCTCCCCGCTCTTTAGCCGCATGACCACATCTATTTGTCTATTCCACTGGCCAGCTTAAGGACATTTATATCCCGTTCTGATTGGCTCTATT
The DNA here is from genome assembly GCA_903981925.1 of Ostrea lurida. NCBI lineage: Eukaryota > Metazoa > Mollusca > Bivalvia > Ostreida > Ostreidae > Ostrea > Ostrea lurida. Next base: position 677 of record CAJDSM010055039.1, on the reverse strand, counting down.
TGTTCTCCACACCAGTCAGACATCATTGAGTACCGCTTTGATCTGATGGCACCTATCTCGAATCCACAGCTAGACACTTTGACTCCTGTCCTTTCCCCGTATTAGTACTATCTCATAATCACCAGTTTAGACAGTTGTTATGAGCTTCCCAGATACCATTTTGATTGTCCCTATTTTCACATAGACAGATACCCGGACATAAACTCCTACAGACTACCCCGTTATTGATCAATGTCCCTATTTATACTCAACCCTCACGATAGGTAATCACTAATTAATATCTCACCCCGAATTGGATAATGTCTATTTATTCATCCAAAGCTATCGGTACATCTTATATCACCGCTCTTTGCATTGCTCTTATTTTACACCATGCCTTAGAAATCTTTAATCCCGTTTGATTGTCTATTCGATTCCACCGAGATTTAGGAGAAGAAATTTTTACTCCCTGTTTGTTGATTCTGTCTATTTCACCAGTTAGAATTTATCCGTTTGATTGTCTATTTTTCACCAGTAGACCATTTGATCCTCTTTCTTTGACTTGATACTGATTTTTCACCAGTTAGACATTTTGATCCTACCCACGTTTCTGATGAAATCGGTGATTAATATCAATCACAAATGTGTTATAGGAAATTTTGATCACCAGCTGTATTGTCTTTTCGAACGTAGCCTTT
>CAJDSM010055034.1:0-12634 GCA_903981925.1 Ostrea lurida | reverse complement strand
TGATTACGTATGACATTTACTTTCAACTAATTTTTTTATGAATAAGTGAAAATTTCGTGTTTAAACGATTAAAATATATACATGTACATGTATACATGATTACCAAGACGATGTGGCCGAATTGGACAAGTTGTCTGTCATGTATTGTACTGATATTTCATTGGATGGGATATAAAAAGTCAAAGGTTGAAATGTAAATTATGTTGTGTCTCAGAATCAAGATGACGAAGATAACAGCCTTTGACACTTATCACGTATCGGTGAGTTCATCACGAGAGTATTGTTTTTCATTGGATTTGTTACTACAATATCCCATCAGTGAATGAGGAAGTAAACTATATTATATTGCATAGGCTTGCGATAGTATATTTTCTAAAAGTGGAGATAGAGGTATATTATCTGCACAGGAAGCAAGGAGGATGGAAAAGTTTTTCGTACACAATATTTTTTTTAATTATTTTTTATTTTCTGGAAAATTTCGTACAATTGTTTTTTTTTTTATTATTTTATTTTCCGATCACAATTCATCAGTGACCAGTGTGTCCATGCGTCCGTCCAATGACAGTTTTCCGGTCTTTCTGACTATCCCTGCAGCTATTGAGAATTGATATACATGTATAAACAAGTGGGTTACAGATCAAGATTGGGGGCCTATTTTTCTTAAAGAGTTACGGACCTTGAACTCATAGCAAACCAGTTGGTATGAAACACGTTATACAGCATCCGACCCAATGACAAGTTGTGTTTACAAATAAAATCATCATAATAACGATTAAAAATAAATGTTATATGCCATGATAAGTTCACAATCGGTCGTTAACATATCAATGGCTGTTTTAAAAATAAAAGCATTTTATATCATAGTGTATAATTGTAGGACTTGTATTGTGTGGTTTGGGTGTACTTCATAGCATTAGAAAGAAAACATTTGATACTCGGTTTACAAAAATTTAAAACCGAAATGAAAATCTGATAAATTGTTGAAAAAGATCGGTAATGTAGTTTCAGTGCGATTGCGGGAAATTGTAATAAAGCTTTAACTATGACAGCTATAATATTCTCATGGCTATAGTTGTGAGCTGTAACGATTTAGAACTACCGCTCGAATTTCAACCAAACCAGAAATGGACGGAAACTAAAAGCACAACAATATGACAAACAAAACGATTTCAGCTTCTCCATCGTCAAATTCCGATATTTATGTAACAACATTCCAACATCAACTTATTCGATACGCAAGAACTAATTTTGCGTATGATCAGGTTATCATTTAATTTTATTTCACGTGATCACCTAGCGCCGATTCTCATTGGTTTAAACACCTTTTAAGAATTGAGGTGATTTTTAGATCACGTACCTGAACAACAAGTAAAGTCTAATGGACTCTGTTTTATTGTTGTAATATAAAATTAAATGATAAGAAATAAATCTAATATTTTTTCGGGTGATATGCAGGTTATCACCGAGATTTTAGACGGTAAAACTTTTCATCAATGCGCTTCGCGCATTGATGAGTTTTACCGTCTAAAATTCGGTGATACCTGCATCACCCGAAAAAATATAAGATTCATTTCTTATTTGAATCAAGGCAGACTACTTGCAAAAAAGTAATAGTTGCAGGGGTTTCAACAGTCACATTTGAAGTCAGCATTTTGCAAATTCTCTGATCGCTATAACGATATAAATTGGCGAAGAAAACAATGTGTTAAACGTAATAATAGTCCCAAAAACATATATACTAAGTCGAGTGTAGGGCAACACGGACCTCCGACAAAAGCGAACTTTTTAACGATCTAGTGTGCCAGTAGGACTTGCCATAGGGTCAAGTGCTGAATGACGTGTTTCATAGCAATTGGTAAGCTGTTCTATATACACTGATCTTGACTGCGTATTGCTCCGTTTACCTGTCAAGACAATGGGCTCACGGCGGTTGTGACCGGTCGACAGTTGATGCTTACCCCTCCTAGGCACCCGATCCCACTTTGGTGCGTTGTTGTTGCTTTTTTTTTAAATTCTGTTTAAGATTTACAAGATTCGCCTTTTCATATAACCACATTCACATCTACCGAAAAGATATATGAAACACAAAATACAACTAAAAACAAGTATAAATAGAATTTTGCTAGAATTGACCAAACATACTTGAAAAACACAAATTCAAATTTGTTCCTGAAGTTAAGGAAGGGACCATAATAGTGTACGATGTTTTGAATTTATATTTTGAATTATTTGCTCTCATCCAAAACAAGGAAACATAATTTCCAAGTAATCCTTCGTAATCCATAGCAATCCCAGGTTCCATTTTTACTCGAGACATGTTCCACAGGACCAAGATGGAGCAATAGCTATCAAGTTTTATACGGCTAAATACGCACGATGTGAATATGTTTCAAAACCCCAAAAGCACACGAATGTGTTAGACTCCCTTGAGTCCCTTATGCTGTGCATATATGTTCTAATCACCGCAAGATCCCCAGGTTAAGATGGATCCACATTAGTAATGAACAGTCTTACAAGGAAGAATCGAAACTATCTTCAAGGGCAATTAAGATGCAAATTGTCTAATTGATAAGGAAGTAATTATTCGATATCGAACCATGAGTCTGAGAATTGTGCGAGTGAAATCGAGGAGTTCTACATGAAAATGTGTAGCTTTACACCTCTGTCGGATAGTCACAGGTTGCTTCAATGTTCTTCCTATTGCTTTGCCTAGCTTACCGTAACTGTTGAATTAAATGCAGACCCAATAATTCCATCCTTCAGCAGTGTCGAATACGTCTATAATGATCTTAAGATAAAAATCATATTTCATTCAAGTATTCATTGCAAATTTGTCATACAAATCTGGAGTGGTTATCTACGCACGGAGAAAGTGTTAAGTGGACGACAGTTATGAAATAAAACAAGGAAGTTTATGGAAACCACTCGATATATATATAAAATAACGAAGTACGGGCTACTTCATAAACCGTGTGGTTGTCAGAATGAATGGAGAAGAAATGAATTCCTCCTTACCCAACTCGACAGAGTCCAGAGTATGGGAATCCGCTGTACCCCCGGCGCTACAGTTCGGGTTAGGCGTGATTGGGAACCTCATCGCTCTTATAGTGTTAGTCACGTCTGCAAAATCTCATAAATGGCGCCCGTTTTATAGATTGGTCGGAGGACTGGCTCTGACGGACGGGGGCGGAATTCTGCTGGTGTATCCCACGGTGATGGTAAGATATGCCACAGACTTCACATATGACTTTCCAAAACATCTCTGCAACTACAGTTCATTTATTTATACGTTTACGTTGATTTCGTCGGCCATGATCGTGTGTGCAATGTCTTTTGATCGTTTCATGGCGATTTTGTATCCCTTCGAGTACAGCAGCGACTGGAAAGAACGGCGAACGAACTTAATGTTGGTCGGCATATGGATTGCCGGAGCCTTCATTTCAAGTCTTCAACTCATGGGACTGGGCTCTAGCTTTAACTTTTACCCTGGGTCTTGGTGCTTTTTGAACTTTGTTGGAACCTCCGCCCTGGACAGAGCGAACTCTTACATCTACTCGCTGTTAGGGATATCCATCCTGCTGGTGACTATTACATTGAACTTGATAGTGATCATATCTGTTTGCAGAAGTATGAAATCGGATATCAAATTATCAGCAAAACGGAGAAGGAAAAATGACATTTTCATCATCATTTTCCTGATGATAATCGTGACTGTGTTCAGTCTGTGTTGGACGCCGCTTATGGTAAGCTTTTCATACTTACTCAAATCTGATCACGGAAAAAACAACTAGCTATGTTATCAACAGAAAAGAAAACTACTTTTTTAACAAATTATAAATATTTTCTTGACAGTGTTTTTATCATCCTTAATGTTTCTCATAGGGCCAAAAACAAATGGTTTTTTGTTTCCCCTTTTTGGAGAAAATTATTTGGCTCCATAAAAAAAATCACAATCTCATGTTCAAGAAAAAAAATGATGATCCTAAATTTTAAATGCATTTAAAAATGACACTTAACAATTGTCAATTTGTTTATGTACAGTTCACGATACTTGGGCATGCGGGGACGTGGATCAGTGGGAACGGGGCAAGAGAACTCCTAGTGCTAAGGTTTGCCGTTACCAATTCTATAATAGACCCCTGGATCTATATACTACTCCGGAAGGAAACCTTCCTCTCCCTCCAGAAGTGCAGCAAAGGAGTCTGTGGCAGATTCGACCTGGGCGCGGAATCGAGCGCTCCGGAATCGACACCTAGTAAAAGTAATAATTACAGCAAAAGCTTGGAGAAAACATGTTCGACGGACGATCCGCCCGCAGTTACGGTTTAGGGAAATATTACAGAAATGGCATCCAAAAAACGTCCCATTTCGTAACTACGTCTGGATTTTTTTTTAATGTTTATATGCAGACATGAGTGAAAAATGACATTGTTGCAAATATTTGTAAATATTCAGTTGAGTTTTGCATATTGTTTTTACATGGTTCAATGTTTATGTTTATATAATAAATCGTTTTCTCAAAACTATACAGGTTTTTTTCTTTTTGTGAATTTCACGGCTGTTATCTAGAGAGACGACTAACTGTAAAGTCGTAAAGAAGCCCTGTAAAGGTCAATGTGGGGGTCAGACAGAGAGCGTTATACCTTCCTGCAATTTAAAGGTACATTGACACGTTCTGAGCTTAAAGTTTTCAATTTTTTTTAATTTTTTTTTTTTCATTTATAGCGAAATAATGTATTTCTATAAAATGATCAGGGAAAAAATTGGAAATGTCAGTTTGTTGAGTTTTACAAATGAGATACAACACTCGCAAATTCTTTTTTTATCTGACAATGGATCGTGCCAATGTTTTTATTTGGTTTAGTAAATGTGCTTAAAATAGTATTTTAGAACAGAAATGGATGTGAGAGACACTGATAAAGATGTTTTGCATTGTTTGTCAAGAATGCACTGGGTATAATTTGAAAATTCTGAACGTTGAACTGGCATATGTTAATCATAACAGATGTATGTATATGTAAACAAAAACATGACACGAAGCTTGTTTACATAATATGTTCAAGAAAATTGGGTGAGTTAATGTATTTCACTTGTAATGTCAATAACTGACAATTCAAATTTGTCACTGACCGATTGAAAACTTTAAGGGAGCATATGACTATATAATAAGTGGAAATACCATTTTCACTCAGAAACTGTGTCTATGCCCTTTAAATTACAACAGTCACAGGTAGCTCTTTCCAAATCTACCAGAGCACGATTTTTAAAAATATTTAACACAAATTGAAACAAAATATAGAAAACATCGGATGTTAATGGATGCTAATCAATGTTGTTATTTCTTTAATATATAATACCAAGTCTGATCTTATACATGAAATCAATATTTCATATAAGACTAGTTTAGAAGATACGATATGGGTCGAATTTCTAACAACTTTTCCACCTCACGGAAAAAATCATTTGTTAAATCAAAGCACCTGTAGGGTATGTCTCACTATTTCATCGGTTTTACCAGGAAGTTATTTGATTTTAAGAGATCGGTGTGTACAAATCACTCTTATCGACCTTTCTAAATGCACGATCGTGGTACTTGAAAGATCTACGTTCGCCCACTTCAGATTCACTGGCCTAAACTAACTTTGATAAATGGTTGTTTATATAAGAGCGGAGAATATTGTAAAATAGGTCTGAAAAATTTGTCAACAATCAAAATTACAAGCTTCATTTGGGACAGGGCCCTGACTGTGAAAGACCTATTTATGTCAATAATCGGGAGAAAGAAGTTTAATAATCGGATTGCAGATGAAAAAGTTTAAAGTTCATTTGTAAATTTTACAATCAACATGTATAACATTGAACCAACCATTCACCGCACGGTCGCGTGGCGACCTGGCGCTGGTACTCTGGGTGTAGTCCCTTTGGCCGCCGCACATTCACCTAGAACGCACTCTCGTCCGCGGCTGTACAGTAATACTCGTACCCTCGGATCTTTCGTTTATGCACAGCCGCCCCTAAGTCCCCCCCACCACCCCAACACCAATAAAAAATCAAAAACAACCAACATTGAAAATTTATATTTTCAGAAAATTGTTCTCTATTGAATTCGTTCTTTTTACCCCTGCATTGATACTTTTTGATAAAGGTTCCCGGGCCCCAAAACTCAAGGGATTTGAATTTTTTTTTTTAAATAAGACACATTGTTCTACAGTGTTTTGTGTTTTGTGTTTTACTATTTGTTTACAGCTGTTTTGTGTTTTTGTGTTTCTATTGTTTACAGCTGTTTTGTGTTTTTTGTTTTACTATTGTTTACAGCTGTTTTGTGTTTTTTGGTTTTACTAATTGTTTACAGACTGTTTGTGTTTTTGTTTTTACTATCTTTCAACCCAACAGTTGTCATGATTTCAGGCTAATTTGCGTCTTCTCTACAGTATGCATTCCCGGAAGAATTCTTTATGAGGTAATATGCACTTTCATCCCGGAATAATGGTTATATATAGCAACTCTTCCGCCAGGAAAAGAGTCCCTATCTAGCCTTACTTTTCCCTTCATTGACTGTGTTAACTCTGGAATTTACGTTGTACAACAGGACCAATTACCTTTACAAATTCATGACTCAATAAGGGCTGGGTACGGTAAGCAGAGCACACCAGCCCTGTCCGTATGTCAAAAAAACAAAGTTATGTTATCTTATATTTTGTTGGTCAAAAAAATTGTTCAAGACCTCTTGTGTATGGAAATGACTTTTGCACGTGCGTATTGTAAATATAGAGTCCGAAACCGGAGCAATAATCCGGATTTTCATAAAATTTACTGTTTTTGACATAATTAATGTCAAAGTGAACTTGGACACACCTATGCATTAAATTTTACTTTGGAAATTTTTAATCTACACTAAAAGATGATATATCCATGAAAGTTTTGTATACATACATGGTTGTGGCCATATAGAAAACTTTATCTAAATGTAGCAAAAACAGTAAATTTCATGAAAATCCGGATTATTGCTCCGGTCTCGGACTCTATATTTATAAAACACATGCGCATTTTCCGAAACAAAAGTAATTTTCATACACAAGAGGACTTGAGCAAATCATCTGGACCAATGAAACGTAAGATAACACCATTTTATTTTTTAACGTTCGGACAGGGCCGATTTAAATGCTTATTGTAACCAGCCCTTTAAAACCATACATTATAATCTATATAGAATCTTGTCCCTTACATCTGAACATCAAGGAGGCAACTGTTTGAGTTGAGGATACTTTATAGACAGTCTTCCAAGGATGGGTACTGTGGGGGAAAGGCTTCTAAAAAACACACAAGGACAAATGATTAGAAATGTGTGACATTACATCCAAAGGTTAATTGAATCCTCCCTCGTACGAATCTGTGATGCTAAGTAGTACTACTATAGACTCATTCGTCCCATGTTAATCATTATATTCATGAATCATATTTACAGTTTAAGAGGCGAAAAATCGCTAGTAGGGTTAGGAGAACAAATTTCTTCCCAGAGAAAGGAGTAACTATACGGCCATTATTTTGGAGGAAAGACCTACCTTTGAGGGTTCCTTTGGAGGGACTCGCGAAACATTGGAGAAAAGTATATCGCGGGTTCTATATACATATAATGTACAGAGTCGTATATAGGTTTCATATAGATATTTATTTATATATAATATAGATCACATTTATGTAGTCTTTGGAGACCATGTCTTCTAACAATCCATTGGTATTCCTATGGGCAATGAATATAATCTATGCAACATGAACATCAATCAGATGAAATTATTATATATCAGAGACGAATCTGCGTCCCGTTCGAAATTGCTCAGCGTTTTTAAATAGATTCTTCAAGTCACTGATGTATTTTCCCGGCCAGCCACTCAAATGCACATCTAGATACAAATAATTCTTTCAGAATTATAATCACAGAAATCCTCCATTTGCGAAGATGAAATCCTCAGACGAAGAATTTTTGATCGTCCAAGTTCATATCCCATGAATCTAAAATTCGGAGACGCCAAGTTTGTAGGTCACCGCGTCGCCATGGTGCACGATGAATTTTTCTCATAATAATATGATAAGTAATTCACTGGGATATGCGATGAAATCTATGAATAGGATTTGATCACGTGACCGTTCCATCTTAATGAAGTTTTTAAAATAGTTAAAGATTGTTGCATTCTTTTAACACATTCTCATACATGTATACCACTGTGTAGTTTTGGACACCGTTCATATTCTGTCGAAACCCTAATATTCGAAAAAAAGTATTTTGATTGAACATATTAAAGTTACAATTATGTTTTAATTTTATTGAATTTCTCTCACTTTATCTTCACTTCGTAACACTACCATGACTACAGGTAGCATCCACAAGTCAAGTCACCGTCATTACGTAACCTATCGTCGACTCTATCACAAAACACTTATTTTTGAAACACGAACAATATACCATCTTTCATCTGTCACATAATTATTTTCCGTTAAATAGAGTTTGAAGAAAATAATTCTGTAGACCAAAAATGCCATATATTCTTGTACCAACACGAGTATTTATGATTTCATTTTGAAATAAAATGCACCTAACTTTGTTCGCAAAAATTACGTCCAATGAATTAGTATCGTAAAAGTGTTCACAAACATTCGCCATGAACAATGATATTTCCCAGTCTATTTTTAGTAACACTCTGATCGCGTACACAACAACCCCCCCCCCCCCCCCAAATGCGATTTTCTTAAGTGTACCTCATGTGCTTCAAAAATGATATTATGCTATGAATGTTAAATATTTGATTATAAAATTTAACCTTGCTGGATGCTAACTACATTTGGTGTGCTGTCATAAAGATTACCAACCTACTTGAATGAGCACCCTTAATGATAGCACATTGACATGACAGATAACGATGACAGTAAAACACTAAGCAGGGATTTGGGGGATTTTTACATTATTTGGGGATACAGGAAGTGGTTTTATGCAAGAAGGAAACGATGTCCAATTCGACAGACAATTCTACCGGTGTTTGGGAATCGGCCGTCCCTCCTTCCCTTCAGTTTATTTTTGGGGTTCTTGGTAACGCTATTGCTTTACTAGTTCTGAAACTCTCTGCGAAGACCCACCAATGGCGACCGTTTTATCGATTAGTGGCTGCTTTAGCTCTGACGGACGGGGGAGGAATTTTACTGGTGTACCCCACCGTGATGATCAGGTACGCCTCACATTTCAAGTTCGTCATGCCAGCCGCGCTATGTGGATACAGTTCTTTCATATACACGTTCACCCTTCTGGCCTCCGCCATGATTATTTGCAGCATGTCTATTGACCGGTTCTTCGCCATCTTGTACCCACATATGTACAACACGAATACCAAGAACAAACGTGTTCACATTATGCTGGGGGTCATCTGGATCTCAGCAGCGGTTGTTTGTAGTCTGCATCTCTTTGGGCTTGGTGATAGCCATAGTTTCTACCCCCAGTCCTGGTGCTTCATCGATTTCAGTAATGTTACAGCAGACGCACTCCTGCGAAACTGAACCGAGCTACCGCATTCCTAACTCCATAATAGGACTTATTAATCATAGTGTTAACTGTCTCTTGAACAGTATTGTGGGTTACAATATGTAGAAAGCGATTTCTAGTAAAGCAGAGAACAGTCGCATCAGAAAGTCAGGATAATAAAAAGAGCATCTTCATCATTGTGTTTTGCTAGCCATAGTTTTGGTGTTTTTACAACCGTGGACGCCTTTAATAGTAAGTACACACTATCATTCTCTTTCTCTCTCTTAATTGAGTATTATTTCTATTTTCTAATTCTCTTTCTGTCTGTAAATGTAAATCCAACACATTTCGAAAAAACAAAAAAAAAACAAAAACAAAAAAAAAAAGGGGGGGGGGGGTATCAGGGTGTTTAGCTGGGGTTGCCCTTACGAACCTGGTAGATTTTTTGCATGATGCTTTATTATATTACACATTTTTTTTATTCTCATGTGTAGTTCAAATCTTGTTCCGTGAAAATATTTATACTAAATTGAACTGTTATCAAACTATTTTTTTAAAGGTCTATAATTACTCAAAGTGATCAAAAAACAGTCTCAAAGAATCATATACTAGTACTGTACTTTAAATATGTAATTAAAATTCCGGGTATAATTATGAAAAGGCGAAGACAACAAAGAGTGACCAATCTCAAAACCTTATACGGAATACAAGAGGTAGATAAATGATAAAATAATTTTGTAGCGATAAATAAAATTAATTATGAAAACAGTTTCTTTTAACTTTATTTACTTTCATATTTCTGCTTGAAATTACACACTTTCCCATAAAATATTTACATTTCCAAAGTTTTTGCGTTTACAACTCTCCAAATGATAGCCATTTCCTAATGAACGTACTAAAGTATCCAATGTGATTATAAATACAAATAAATACATGTAGTGTGCATCTGTTTTATCGGCTGAGAATCCCGACACAATTGAGGGTAGAATGTAAATTTATATATAAATAAAGTCAAATTTTAAAATGAAATCAGTGAAATTAATTCTTAATTATCATTTTCAGCCTTAAAACTGTGTTGAATCCTATTAGCCACATTCCCCCGAATGACGCACGCATTACATAATTTTGTGTACAAACCAAACATTTGTTTAATTCTAACGATACACTAATTCACCCAGTGAACAAGTTAATACATTGGCGGGATAGGTTCATCTGATAAAGCTTCATTTATCAACATATTGTACTTACTGATTCAACTGTCTGTTTCTAACTGGTCACATCCTTGTATTAAGCTTTTGTTTATATGTACTATTAAAGCTTTTGTTTATATATATACTACCGTCACTGATTTTAAACTTTTAAGATAACAAATGATACTCATGTGGTGTAAGGTATTTTTAATTCATCATTTGAGTTCAGATGTACTTCTTTCTATATGATAAAATCTACACGTCCGAAATACCTAGCAAAAATCCCAAAGAAAACATTGAGAAGGAGGGGAAAAAAGCAAATAAAAAAAAAAAATAGCAGATCAATTGAAAATTATTATTGTATGAAAAATAGTCGTTCAAACAAATTCAAAATTAGCTAAATTTAACTTTTTTTTATTCAAGTGTGTCATCTTTGCTCACGCTGCGTTCTGGATGGATGGAGATGGTCCCACAGAATTGCTCGTTCTCAGACTAGCGGTTACAAACTCCATTATCGATCCATGGATCTATATTCTGCTACGGATGGAGACGATATCAGCAGTAAAGCGGCTATATACTCACTGCATGTCTTGCAGAATATCATACAGACTGAATTCTTCATCGTCAAGAGATAGTCAAAAGCGGCGATGTTCTGTGACGTCATACAGAAAATCTGATGGGTCACAAGATAGGTCATTGTGGATAACAACGGACAGCGGTCAAAATTTCCCGGGGACTGGAAGCAAAGCATACACTGACGAACTTCCGGTGTAGGAAACTGGACGAATCACGTGTCATCTCATCACAATGCTGTATTTATGTGTATCTATCCTTCATAGTTTATATACAAAGAAACCTCAAAATCCTTCGGCAAATCGATATACATCTACATGCACTTGCTTTCAGTATATAATGCTTGATAATCATGAAAATAAGGAGACCTAAAGCTTGAAAATTGTCTATGATTTCAAATTTTTTTTAAATCTTTTAAAATATATTACCAAGGCCGTAAAAGGGGGGGGGGGGCACTGGGTGCATGTGCATCCCCCATTTCATAATGAAAATCCCAAAACCTCTCAGCTTCCGGTGGCTTCGCCCCCTGGACCCCCTACCAAGGTATGTTCTGGACCCGCTGGAGGCCTCCAGACCAGATGAAAATGCCAAAACCTCAGCTTGCGGGGGCTTCGCCCCCCTTGACCCTAACAAGGCCCGTCCTGGATCCTATGGAGGCCTCCATACCTATGAAAATGCTTAAAACCTGTCAGCTTCCGGACACTTCGCCCTGAACCCCTACAGGGCTAACCCTAGACTAGCTGGGGGGGGGGGGGCTAAATGGGCCCACAGATCCCTTGCCTTAGTCTTGTACACCCCCATTGGAATTCCTTGTTACGGCCCTGATTACCCCCTCCATATTTACATATGTAACTCTATATGCAGTTTTATCCACTGTGGTTGGAACTGAACTGAAAAGTATGGAAATAATTTTCATTCGGCGTGGTCTATCATGATAAATTTACATTTCCGTCTTTTTTAAAGTTTATTAATTTTGTAACATGTACATTTGTATTGTTAAGAGACTCCCAAAATGAGTCCTACTGATGATAAGATGGAGAATCATGTTAGTATCTTTCAGTTATTTGATGATCCAGATTACAAGATATTATGTGTTAGAATATGAACTTGCTATTGTATCCCATATACATGTACCATTGAAATCATATCATGTATTACCAATTTGATGACGCCCATCGTCTACGCTTGTTCAGAATGCTCGCTATGGTGTTGTCATGCAATAGCACAAAAGCCGTGGCTATAATTCGGATTGCCTATATACATGTACTTATAGAATCTTTAATGAATATGCACACTTAAAACCATTAGTACATGTATGATCTCGTATTGATCGTACACTGAAAGAAATCCCTAGTTAAACTTA
>CAJDSM010055032.1:0-14588 GCA_903981925.1 Ostrea lurida | reverse complement strand
CAATTGTTAAGCCGTTTTTCATATACTGGTTTTGACTACTGCAGATTATTCCGTTTACCTGGTCAAAACAATTAGTTCACGGCGGGTCTGACCATTCAACAGGGGACATGTTTCGAGCTAAAGATGTTTAAAATTTAGATTTTCATTTTGTAATGTAACAGTTGACAAGCTACTTTTAGAGTATTGTTCTAATGGTCCAGCAAATGAATTTGAAAACGTCATTTTGATAGCATGTGAAATACAGCAACTTACAATTCTTCGCTTATGTAAACAAGGCTGGAGTTATGTGTTGTTACCTATATTGAATATGCTAGTATCGCTCCGTTTAAAGCAATTTTCTTTTTCAAATACAAGTTCATTTACTGAACACAATTAAATAGTTTCTAGTGGTTTCTCACATCTCATTTTGTCTTTAAAACAATGCATTTTCTGTGAGACAATCTTTCATGTAAATACAAACACGGCTCGAGCTTTGTTACATAGCAATGAAATCTTCAAGTGCTGTATATCACTTGAAACTCAACAAATGACGTTCAAATTTTTGCTGACCATTAGAAATATCATAAATGAGCATTGTAAACATTAAGAATGAAAATCTAAAATCTAAACATTTTTAGCTCAAAACATGTCCATGCCCCTTTAAATAACAGTCTAGAGTGCGGTTTGATGGAATATGTAAAACTGCATCGATAGATCCATTCTCGTCATAAATATCTTAAACTCTAAGCAACAGGGACTGTGTGAGAGTGTCTCTGTGTGTTAGCAGTGGTTTAGAAACATGGTAAACTTCCTTATTGGGGAAGTCGGCATGGACGAGTGGGTTAATGCGCTGGGTTTTGACGGTTTTGCTACGCAGTGGTTGCATGGTCGAGCCTTGGTTGGGGCGAAATAATTTCAGTACCTAGTTGTAAAAATATTAATCAATTGACTTTCATATGCATCGATTAGATCCTATGGATTAATTTAAGGTTGAGTGTGATAATTGTATGTTTGTGCTTTATATATAAATTTGTGTTCATGTTTTCATTTATTTCTAGGAAGAGAATAACCAACAATGTATGGACTCCACTTACTATTAATTCTGGTGACGTTGTGTCCCAGCGCCCTCTATGCTGGGGGATATGTAAGCCAATTCTGCACACTGCAGTTACGAAAAAGTGATATTCAAAACACACAAAATCAAATTGGGAAATGGATCAGTCGCGAAGAAGTTATTCTGATTTATGTTCATCTAAAAAATCATAGAATTTCAAATTCAAAGACTTTACAAGATAACTATCAGTTAAAAAACAAACTGATGCAATGGCTCTTAGTGATGAAATCTGAGAAATATCTAGCGCAGCTGCCTGTGGATATCGACATCGTTACCTTTGATTTGTTTGAAAAAATTGGAGAAGAAGCACATATAGATATCTCAGTGACACTAGAAAACGAGGATTGTACTTTCACAGAGAAATCCGTAGAAAACGCTAAAAACATGCTATGGAGTAGTTTGTTTACAAATCATTCCAATAATTTCCTCCTGTGTAATAGAGTATTTAAATCTGACGATCTACGTGAAGCAATATATTGGGTAACTACAGTTTGGAATGGCTATGATTTGAATTGCACAGCTCAATATGGGAATGAGGTTTTTGACGTTGGCAAGACAACTCGACTAAATTTAATTCCAGTTTTTTGTTTTATTCTTGCTTTACAATATGTTTGGCTGTTTTGTCTCTTGAACTTAAAACCTTGTACCAATGAGGAGGACATTTCACCACAAACACAAGATACCAATGGGAAGAACACTCATCACAAAACACAAGATACCAGGATGAGGAGAACACTCCATCACAAAGCACAAGATACAATGGGAAAGAACACTCCATCACAATAACACAAGATATCCCAATGAGGAAGAACAGCTCATCACAAACACAAGATACCAATGGGAACGAACACTCCTATCACACTGCAAACACAAGATACCAATCGGAGAACACTCCAATCACAAAACACAGATATCCCACATGGAAGAGAACTCCATACATCAACACAAGATACCAAATGGCGAGAACACTCATCACAAGACACAAGATACAATGGGAGACTTTCACTCCATCACACCAAGATACCAAGTGAGGAAACACTTCCATCACAAGCACAAGATAACAAGTTGAGGAGAACACTCCCATCACAAAATAACGACAAGATACCAATGGGAGAGAACACTCCATCACAAACACAAGTACCAATGAGTAGAACACTCCATCACAAACACAAGGATAACAAATTGAGGAGAACAGCGCCATTCTAACACAAGATACCAATGGAAGAACACTCCATCACAAACGACAAGATATCATGGGAAACACTCCATCACAAATTGCAAGAATCAACACCTGACACCGGCGGAATAAAAAAGAAAGACGATGAAAGCGAAGCAAAAACTGACGCAATTTCTATTAAGGATGGTTGTCTAGAATGGCAAACAATGCTATACAAGAAAAATGATAGACCATATGGGATAAAAAGAATATTTCAGAAGATACTTTTTACAAAATGTAAAGCTAGAGGTTGCCCTACTGAGATGTTTAATCTACCATCAGCAAGGCTGATTGGCTTTCTCTATCTACTAGTTGTTTTCCCAGCTAACCTTTACAACATATTTTACCGATATAAGATATCAAAGGAAGAGGGAGATACCTATTTGAACATACTTAAACCTGTAGAGCCCTTTTGTTCACTGTTTACCAACAGTAGCTTTGGTGCACATCAATGCGATTTAGGGTGGTCAATTGTGTCAGTTTTCCTGGGGGCATTATGTGCAGTGCACAAACATGAAACATTTTTGGATGGAGAATTTTGGTTGAATTCAAACAAAAAGCAATCATCTGGTTTTGTAAAAAAAATGTATAAATGTATTGACAATATCACAAGCAAGACATGTGGTAACACTACGAAAACTACCTTTGCAAACGAATGGCCATGGCTAAGTATTATTGTTTTCCTTTTGGCCATAATCATTTTGGTTATTATCTTCCCATTTTTATTGGTGATACTTGCCATTGTCGTAGTGATATTTACATTTCTGGGTTTCACTATATACATGTGTTGGTGTTGTCATATACGCCTTAAAATGTGTACATGTACTTGTGAACCTTGTGAACATAATTCACAAATACAGATTTGTCGCACACAATCAAAGAAATGCGTGTCTGTTATTGACTGCATTCTTACTGTTTTTTCATTAATACTACTTATCTGTTGCCAAAGATCAATTCTTTCAGGTTTAACATTTTTCTTTCGTCAAATTACGTACATACTATTTATAATTCTTCCTTCAAGAATCGCTCTCTTTCGCTATTTTTTAATATTTCTCACAACTGTGGTTCATATCTCTAAATATTATACTGAACTTGTGAATATGTCATCGGAAATATTGCATGAAATGTTTGAACATGCTAACCCTGACGTAAAAGAATTCCCCGAGAAAGTATTTTCAGAAGTAATGACCATATTAAACTTCAGACACCGCTTTTTTATATTTTTTTTCAAATGCCTGATCGTATTTTCCTACATTTTTATAACGGTTGAGGCATTGCTTAGTAGCAACAAATTACAAAATAATAGATATTTTGAAAGCTTTTTAACCTTTATTTTGATTGCTTTGTCTCCATCTGCTGTAAGTTTTATCTACAGCAAATACAAGAATCAATACCTAACTGAAGACCACGTAAAGAAAATAAAGGACACGGTTAATAAATGGGAGGACGAATCCAACATTCCATCAAAAGAAAACGATAAAGATGCACTAACACGTGTGATTGTTGTAGGAAAGGAAAACACCTTGACCTTTTACACAGAGGGAGACGAACACGAAATTCTAACTTTAAATTTCCCATCCCTTAAAACACGACCTAACAATGTTTAAGTCACCCCTTTTCCCGTTTTGTTCTTCAGCTTATTGTTGAAATTTATATTTTAATAGATACCAGTCATACATTTTTCTATGTATCACCATGTACGTATAATTATATGTAAATATGATACTTTCATTATATTATCACCTCACCTGAGCAGAGGTCTCACACGAAATGTTCTTGTCTGTCCGTTCGTAAACATTTGATACTTTCGACTTCTTATCCATAGCTTCTGGGCCATCAATCAAATTTTCCATGAGCAGGGGGCTGGCTAAGAAAAGAACAGGTCAAATATAGCAATGGGATGCAATTTCATCCAGCTTGCGTGACCTTGGCTATAGCTTGGCGATGACATTTTATATTTAGAACTAGAAATATCATATGCTGACCATTGTTGTATTTAAAACGGAGCAGCCAATGCATCCTTTGATCTTAACGACGGTCCATATTTGGTAATGATTACGCAGAAGACAGGATGTGTGAAAAAGAAAACAACAACAACAAAAATAAAAACAAAAACAACCGAAAATAACAAACAAACAAACAAACAAACAAACAAAAAAAGAAGAAAGAAAAACAGCAACAACTTTAAATGAAAAAATAAGAAAATAGCACCCCCCCCCCCCAAAAAAAAACCCGGATCGAACTACTAGTTTTCAACAAATATGTAAACATGGAAACACTGTAGGAATTCAAAGTTTATTTGCAAATGATAAGGTAAACTTTTTTTCAAATACCACTGGGCCAGGAAAATTGAAGCATAGTGTCGTCACCCCTTTGCGTTATATTGGGAACACAATACGGGTTTTTTTTTCATAGGAATAAATATTGTTAATTATTTAAATCTTTTCAAAATCCCAATTGCTGAACAGTTACTCAGGTGAACGATGTATTAATCGGGCCTCTTGTAATGTTTATATGAACAATATAGACGACTTCAATTTTCAATCTAATGCTTCATCCTTTAAAATTGACATTGTAATGAGTTTAAATATTTTTTTCCTGATCAGGAGTGCCTATTTCAAGTCACTCACAATGTAATTCAAGCCTCTGTACACTTAAAACATTCGTACCCTCTTTGATGTTTTTAAAGATACATGTACCAACTGAATGTGTCTGTGAATACCTGCTGATTGTATTTTAAAATTAGAAATTTTACAAGTATAAACATTTTGTTATAAATGTTTGTATTGTAATTTACATGTATTTTGTTATACATGTATGTATTCTTTTTATAAAAAAATTATCGCAGTATTGAGTAAAAATTTTCGCAATTTCAGTGGGTAGTTTTTTTTTTTGTTTTTTGTTTTTGGTAAAATGAAGGAAACTACAACTGAAATACCTAACGTCTTCTTACAATGTCAGTGCTTGGTCGGCATGCATCATTGATTTGTTTTTTACTCGATAAGGCATGTATTATGTTGCAACAATCAATAATTCTTGTATATTACGATTATATTTTGGAATCATGTCAATAATAAAATTATGTATGTATGATGTCTTCATTCATATATGTGTACATGTCATCATTTGGCTCTCTCAGTCTCTCTCTCTCTCCTCTCTATCTCTCTCTCTCTCTCTCTTCTCTTCTGCTCTCTCCTCTTCTCTCTCCTGACCCGTGGGCCGGGTTAGAATAGATCCCCAGCATTCTCCTTGACGTCGTTAAGAGGCGATACTGATATGGGTTGGTCATTCGGATGAACCGGAAAAACGAGGTCCCGTGTCACGCAGTGTGGCACGAAAAAGATCCCTCCCTGCTCAAAGGCCCTGAGTGACGAGCATAGACCTAAATTTTGCCAGCCTTCACCGGCCAAATGGTTGAACGTCTCCATATGAGTAAATTTTCGTCGAGTGGGACGTACAAACAGAAAATAATCTCTCTTCTCTCTCTCTCTCTCTCTCTCTCTCTCGTTCTCTCTCTCTCTCTCCTCCTCTCTCTCATCAGATACATCAATGTTTGTACATGTATTTAGAGCTATCAAAAAGGGGTTGCAAAAAGTATGGACTGAATAAATGTCGCATATATGTTTGCAAACACGCACGTAGTAGGTCCTCACTTACCCTTGCTTGTCGTAAGAGGAGACTAAATGGAGCGTTCCTTCGGATGAGACCGTTCCGTGTCACGACAGATGTGGTACGATAAAGATTATCTTGCTCAAAAGCCATGAGTGCCGAGCACAGTCCTGTATGAGTGAAATTTTCTCAAGAGGAATGTAAAATAATACATGCACACACAGTAGACATGTACGTGGGATCTATGGAGCGCCAAATTAACATAAACTCAAATAATTCAACATATCTTTAATTATCTAAATATATCATTAATTCAGCTATTGCTCTCTTCAATTGAATTAATGCGTGCATTAAATCATTTCTTGCTCTCATTAATTGAATTAATGCGCGCATTAATTGTTATTTAAGAGAACGATAATGGATTTAATGCGCGCATTAATTCAATTGATGAGAGCAATGATTGAATTAATGCGCGTATAAATTCTATTAATGAGAGCAATAATTCATTTAATGAGCGCATTAATTCAATTATTGCTCTCATTAAATCAATTAATGCTCACATTAATGTAATGGAATTGTTGCTTGCAAAATTTTATTTAATGCCCGGTATAAATAATTCAATGATCTTTTTAATTCAACTAACGAGGAAGTGAGCCCCTGAGCTTTTGATTTATTGGTTCAATACTAATATCACTGTACTGTTTATTAGCCAAACCTCGTGAGAGGGTGAAAAACTGCAAATTACAAAAATCACAATCAGAATTCAGCAAAAGATAAATTTTCAAAAAGATGTACATAGATAATGCGCGACTTTAAACATGCTAGCTAAACGGCCTATGCCTATAGTAGAACGAGAACGCACGCTTATACAAAACAATGCATTTGCAGAATTTAATTACAAAATATGAATTATCGCATGGTACTATAAGATACATAACATCAAATTAGACATAAATTCAAGACAAATAAAATGAAACTTACTCTTTAGAGAGGCCAACTTCACCAAAATAGACAACATGGCTGCCATTACCGAATGAAAACAAAAACACCAAACCTGACTGGAACATAAATGTCCGGTATGAGAGCGACACACCTACTGGTGTAAAATACTGTCGGTCTGTTACTGAAACATATTCAGTTGATAATTCTTTGTGTCAATTCAAATTTTGAAAGGGTTTGGTAGGAATTGTATTTTGTGGCGGAGGAATTGATTGATCGAAAAGTTCAAAATCTGCATGATTTTACAGTTTCTATTTCATCCAATAAACTTCTATATTTATACCCTTAAAGATATATTTCAGTTTTAAAATCTATGATACAAGTACCTGAGAGAGGAACTAGGTAAAATGATATAATTTATTAATTTAGTTGATGTAATTTCCCAAACAGACCGCCGATTCTTAAAAAAGTCGAAATTATTTTGAATGAAAATGTGTTTGAAAATTCAATATTTTGGCTAAAATAATGTAAAAAATCGACTCTAGCCCCAACATTTTTTTACTTCCATTTTATATTTTAAGACAAGACTTTGAAAATTACGTGAAATGTTGAATTAAAGATATATCTAATTATATTGTTCTTCTCTCTTTGAGAATTATTGTTCTCATTAATGGAGTCAATGATCTCATTAATTTAATTAATGAAGGCTATATTTCAATTATTGCTAGCATCAATTGAATTAATGATATCATTAATTCAATTAAAGAGACCAATAATGCAATTAAAGCGTTCTTCAGTTCAGCAATAGAATTAAAGATATCATGACTGTAAAGGCAAATATAACGAGCAGTGATCAATCTCGTAAGTCCTAAATACAATGCAAAAACAAGAGTTGGGCAAAGACGGACCCCTGGACACACCAACAGCAACATCTGCTAAATAGCATCTCTAGAAGCATCAGTAAAGATGTGTACGACCAGTACATCTTTACTGAAGCATAAAGGTCTGTCCCGATATTTTCACGGCTAAAATTTGCAACTACTATTTGCGATGATTTACATGTACGTTTTCCGATTATTACATTTTCTTGATTGTTCCCCTCAGTAATTTACTACAGGAGCTATACTTACGAAACAGAAACGGCACTGGTATAGGAACACTGGAAGAATAAATGTCATCATTGACCGGAAGTGACACGTCACCTGCTGAAAGCGTCCTGCGGAAAGAACGAGGCGAAGAGGCGAAGTTGAGAAGCAACACCAGAAAACTAAGGAAAGGGCAGTAAAATGATTATAATTTATATTCTTAGTTAGTTGTAGAGATGTGTAGACACTTGGTTATTTCTAGTTGCAGAGAAAACACAGGTATACCAAGAAACTCGAAAGAACCCCAGCACGTGTTATCAAGTTGTCGATTCCTGGACGAGATCTTGTTTGTTGCTGTTTTATATCGCGGCAAAGAGGTAGTTTCGTGTTCAAATTGATAAAAAGTGACAAAGAAAGTGTTTAAAACTGCTGTTGGTTGCTTAACAACAGACGTGTAATATATGTAATTTGTACTTATATGCGTTACATTCTCCGATAAATCTACCAAAAATCTTAAGAATTCAAAGTCAATCTGTAATATAAATCCATCTACCAAACACAGAAACGTCATAGAGTGCGATAGAGTGCGATCTTTTTATTCTCGCTGCGTCCTACCTGTTGCGTCCTACCTGTCACATGATTTGTTAATCATATTGTTAATTACATTGCATCTACCATGTGCAGTCTGAAGGGCTCTTTATCTAATATTTTCACAGAGATTCAGTTTCTTTCATAAGTTTAGGGGAATGCCTTTTTATTTGTATGGATTTTTTTCCCCATTTTTGATATTTCTCTTCTTTTTTTTTTTTTTTTGTTGTTTGTTTGGGGGGTTTATTTGGTTGTTTTTTTTTTTTCTTTTTTTATTACTCTAAACAAAAATCTTTAGCTACCTAAAACATGCAATATTCGGGCAAATATGATATTTTAAGGGTAGGTAAAACATCTCATTTGCTGAAAATGTCAATTATTGTGTTATAACATGACTGAATGATAATTTTATTTATGGAAAGTAACTAAATCATAGTCTACAAAGCGAAATTTGGATGGCCACCTTTGTACATGCCTGTAACTGCAACACCTAAAAAAAATTGATGAGAAACTAAATAATTCAAAACAGATATGCTGGCTAATGAAATATGCAGAATTAACCAATCCTTACCTAACAATGTCTACCCCATGCAGCTTGTGATAGAAGTAACAACGTTTTACAATTATGTACAGTGCAAGATAGTCCAAAGTAATCAAAGACCCGAGTTAATTGAATAATTCAATATATAAAAACTGCGACTAAAATATGTTGAATTCACTAAACGATACCCATTTGATCATCCTTAGATCGGATTCGATGCATCTATAATACTTCCGTTTGTGATACTTTATTTTAACATTATGTAGTACATCATGCAATACACTTGGTGGTGAATAAATACGCCATTTATAACCACATTTTAATTTGAAAAAGTATTGGCCTCATGTTCATCAAATCAAATGTTGTATTCATCTCAAAGGCGCTATCAGGCAAATGTAATATTCTTTTATTCCGATGAGTTAATGGATTTAGCCAATCGGAAAGCACGAAATTAGCCGATCATATATTGTAAGGTACGGTATTAAATTTTATTTCCTTCAGTAACCAGACGAGATTTGCTGTGAAAGAAGATGGATGACTTAATAGAACAGAGAACATACCAAAGGACAAATATCAAAGTTTTCTGTTACAGAAGTGGAGAAATTTGCATTTTAATTAAAACGATCACTCCATAGTTTTCAAAAGGGCTTTTTAGATGTGATCGATTATTTGGGACTTTGAAAATCCTATCAAAAATTACGTATATGGGAAAAACACTAAAAACAATAAGATATGGAAACTTGACCCACTCTATCAAGATAACCTAACTTGCTTGTATAAAACTTTCGTCGTATTATCAAGAATAGTTCTGACGGTGATTCCGATTAAATATTCTGTTTGAAATATGAACTATATACCGGTATTCATTTTGATCTTTAAATGTTTTGGACAACGTTTTGGTACGGAACTGTATCAACATGTATTTTATATACGGTTAACATCAATGCAGATTGTAAACTCCCAATTTGCTATGCAGTGCCCAGTCCTTTACATTGGTTGTATATATTGTTTAACGCCCCTCTTGAGAATATTTCACTCATATGGAGACATCACAATTGTCGGTAAAAAGCTGCAAACTTAGACCTGCGCTTGGCGCGTATGGTCTTTGGGTATGGAGGGAACTTTGTCGTTCTACACCTCCCCCGGGTTCATGAAACAAACTTAGATATGTTTTTTTTAATTTACAGACACTAACAATTTTTTTTTGGGGGGAGGGGGTGATAGACTTCACAATAATTTGATTGCAATATTCAGTTTTTGACTTAAGCTTAAGATGTTTCATGATCGCGAGGTGACACTCGACCTCGGTTTTTGCGGTCTCGTCCGAAGAACCGTTCATTTTAATAGGCGCCTCTGTATACAACAAGCAAAGTGTACTAATGCCTATTCTACTCCGGGTCCCCACAGGATGTGCTCAGTCGCGAATAGGCTTATTGTTCGCCAAGTTCACCCATGTTCTTTCATGTTATAGTATTGTTATTTTGTTTTGGATTTTGCTGAAATCTAACTAGAACTTACATATAATTTCTGTTTTAAAACAGAATTTTCCGCAAGATCCCATCAAAATGTTTAGGACTGAATTGATTACTCGTAAAACTTCACGATTCATTTACTTCTGGCATTGGTTAATCTTACGTAATGGGGATATGAAATTCTTGTCTTCTTTTTTTCGATATTTCCTCTAATTTAACGTGTACTTAATGCCAAACTGATCCTCATAATATAATCATTAACCTGTCTACCAAATACACAAAACTGTTCTTTGTAAACATTCAGCTTCAGCCCTTTAAAACACTAGAATTCATGTAAAGCTTATTGCTTTAGTCAAAACATTAGTCGGTTTTACTTGTTTCCAGTTTTTAGTTAAGGCATGAAGCTAATGTTGACCTAGGTTTTACGATATAATCTAACTCGGTGCAGTTACCGCTTTATAATCCGCGAAGCTTCACGTTTAATTAAGATAAAGCATGTCAAATTATCTAATTTGTCGAGTTTTATATTCTAAAACAATTTAGGTATAAAGGATTAGGCCCACAAAGGGTGGAAATGTGCCCAATAAAATGATAAAAATTAAAGTGAAATATCAACAAATTATTTTCTGCAAAAATAATAACCCATGCATGATAGTTTATCAAGGTAGTAATTTTTTGGAGTTTTGCATTGGTGTATCTAATATTTAATGCCCCAAACATCATGAATTATCATAAAATGCAAGAATTTGCTTAAAATACCACATTTTTGTGATTAAAACGAAAATTTGTTATATAGCATAGCCTTGGACCAATTTTATTTTTTGTCAGTTTAAATATGA
Organism: Ostrea lurida; assembly: GCA_903981925.1. Classification (NCBI taxonomy): domain Eukaryota; kingdom Metazoa; phylum Mollusca; class Bivalvia; order Ostreida; family Ostreidae; genus Ostrea; species Ostrea lurida. Next base: position 3,206 of record CAJDSM010055032.1, on the reverse strand, counting down.
TGCCTGGAAGGTTAGAATTTTTAAAACTCCAAATATTTTACCACCCTGATAAACTATCATACATAGACTATCATTTTTGCAGAAAATAATTTGTTGAAATTTCACTTTAATTTTTACCATATTATTGGGCAGATTTCCACCTTTCGTGGGCCTACCCCTTTGATTTTATTTAAATGCATGAGGATATATAGTTCGACCTTCTCGTCGGCCACATTTCATGAAGTATGTTATAATGCGCGTGCGTGGAGTGATATTGTTCATACTCTCATATATTTTCAAAATCTGAATTTTATTTCTCATATACTTAAATCTTTCAGGATCCCAAGCTGTTCGAATTGTTTTTATCTTTCCTCATGCGTGCATTGTTTACAACTGCAACGTATCAATGAAGAAATGACTCATAATGATCATATTTCATATCTAGTAAATGGATGGTGGGATTTTTGTAATCATGGTATCATTTTGAAGGGTTAATCCCACCATGGGAATTTCCAAAATTTTGATCATTGCTTGATTTATTTCACCTGGAATTTTACATTGAAGTCTATATGGGAGTAGCATGTTTTATGATTTTTTTTCAAAGAAATGATATTTTCATACAAATCTCTTGGTAAAAAGTTGCGAACACTTTCTCTATATGGAAACGTGTATCATAATGAATGTTTTGAAATCCATGTATATTTTCTTTATTTCAAAACTTGGTATTTTATAAAAATGGCTGTCGTGAGTGCAGAGAGAAGCCAGAGAACAACATGCGGTTACAGACACGCACGAATGTTTTGCAATTATAAATACATATTTTTAGTATGGTGACTCGGTCAGTATCCACTATAGTGCAATACCGCCAAGGTCAAGTTCATTATGAAATACTTTCCCTTCTTCAGCCAGGGTCACTAAATGTGGCTTTACCTTATTAGGGAATGGGGTACCATGTAGCTGGAGCGAGTATGAAAAGCAACGTCTCAGATTAATCACTTTAGCTTTCATATAATAACCATATTAATGCTATGATTCAAATACACAAAATATACACAATTTCCTCAAATTTGGGGAGGGAGATAATATTTTGCTGTCTTACAGCCTCGCTGATTACAATAAACATGTATAACATACATTATGCTACAGAGGAGTCAATGAGGAAAATTTTGATGTGTAGTATCTATAATTCTCTCATTAATGAGTCTGCTAGACGCAAGAAATGAGGGTACGCGGAACGAAAAATGGAGACATGTATGACCTGTTATATGATGAATGGGATGAATGGGAAATGGGGGTTCTGCGCCATGAGGGATTGAGGGATGGTGACGAGGGATGGGTCTATTTTTAGATAGAGGAGTTTACCTGTGTGATCGATATATCTATTTTTAGATAATCTGTGGTGTTATTGTCTGAGCTTTTTTTTACCTGTCTAGCCGTATTGTGTAAATAAAAACACTATACATAGCAAAAATAGGAAAAACCCCGTCCATATCGCCATAGTATTAAAGGACTTTTTCTCGATCAATTGATACATTGTTTTGCAAAATCATGGAGTGGAAAGAACATTTAAAATCTATTTAATTTTGATGTGAAAAACCCCATAAGTTATTCGGGTCCCACGAAGATTTATCGTTATCTCAAAAAGGAAGGAAAATATAAAGTTGGGTTGTCAGCCATCAAACAATGGCTACAAGACATACATCGATGCCTACAGTCCTTCAAGCGGCCCGAAGCAGGTACAAGATCAAAACCAACAGAGTCATTTCTCAAGGAATAATTTTCTTTGGGATGCAGAATTTAGCTGATGTCAGTTCCCTATTCAACGAGAAGAACGACTTGAAATTCCTGCTTGTAGCCATTGATGATTTTTCTCGACAATGCATGGGTTAGACCTTTGAGGAATAAAAAGCACGACAGTAAATAATCGATGCTTTGAAAAGATATTATTTCAAGAAGGTAGAATTCTTTCTGAACTGCGGATGGATAAAGGATCATAATGGGTCAACAGATGGACCAAGCAGTATTTCTGAGAGAAAAGACGTACATCATTATGTCACGCAAAATGTCACCCACGCTAAATTATGCAGAAAGGTTTATCAGAACATTAAAAGTCCTGATGTATCGCTACTTTCACGCATAACCGCACGTACAGATGAGTTGACGTTATACAAGACATCGTTCGAAATTATAACAATCGACCACACAGGTCCCGTAATGGTCTGTCTCCAAGAGATGTGAACAAAAGAAAATGAAGCTTCTGTGGAAGAAACTGTAATGTTAGATGTTTTGAAACCCACGTGTGGTACGAAAGAAAAATATAAAACCACAACAAACGATTGTTAAATTTAAAGTGGGTGACTATGTCAGATTGTCGGGGAATCAAAACACACTTTTCAAGAGGAGATTACGAAAAAAATGGACAGAGGAAGTCTTATTTTGTCAACAAGAGATTTTTTACGTCAAGGGATACCCGTGTACAAAGTTCATGGATTACAGTGAAGATCCATTGAAGGAACATTTTATGAAGCAGAATTACAAAGGGTTAACAAAACAAGAGACGACTTATGAAATAGAAAAAGTACTAAAAAGACGCAAGCGCCGAGGTCAAATGGCAGGGATATTCCAAAAGAAATTTAATTCCTGGGGTGAACGAGGAATGAATTACAGGATTATAAAAAAGGATAAAGGAAGTGTTCAATTCATTCTATTCCACGACAGTGCATGCGGGTCAACATCGGCTCTGGTTTGTCAGCGAACATTTCCCAGGTACGACAACATGAGGAGGCATGAACGTTTGCTCATGGAAAAAGCGAGACCATATCCTCAGATCACTGAAGCGTATCCTCCTCCTCCTCCTCCTCCTCCTCCTCCTGCCTCCTCCTCCTCCTCCTCCTCCTCCCTCCTCCTCCTCCCTCCTCCTCCTCCTCACCTCCTCCTCCTACTCCCTCACCTCCTCACCTCCTCACGCTCCTCTCCTCCTCCTCCTCACCTCCTCCTCCTCTCCTCACCTCCTCCTCCTATCCTTCACCTCCACCTCCTCCTCACTTCTCCTCTCCTACCTACTCCTCACCTACTCCCGTCCTCCTGCCTCCTTCCTACTCCTCCACGCTCCTCCTCCTCCTCCTCCTCACCTCCTCCTCCTCCTCCTCCTCCTCCTCCTCCCTCCTCCTCCTCCTCCTCCTCCTCACCTCCTCCTCCTCCTCCTCCTCCTCCTCCTCCTCCTCCTC
>CAJDSM010055031.1:0-12006 GCA_903981925.1 Ostrea lurida | reverse complement strand
AATCGAAGTTAGGATTTCGATCCCATTATGCACTTGAAATATTGAAACTATTGATAACCAGAATACCGGTGGTCAGTTTGCAAAAACCACGTGATGCCGAATCACGTGATCAATCTAAATATGAAACATAATCATCCTGAATATGTATTTTCAGTCCATAATATTTTTATCAATTATCAGTAAAGTTCCAAAATGACTTATCCATTCTAATAAATGATGTTGGAATAATTCTATGTGGTGATTGAGTATTTTTATGGATTGTAAATCTTACCATTGCAATTGCAAGACATGTCTTGTATTTGTATTGCTGTCGATGTTGTTTTTGAGTATGCTAGAAGAATGGAAACAGTTTGTGATAAGTTTTGTATCCAATCGTCATTGATGAAGTCTAATTTTTGTCCTCTTGTACTCAACTGCCATGTATATTCAGTTAAGTGGAACACTGTCCGAGTTTGGATACAGAGAAACCGTTCTTCAAATGATCATTTTTCATTATAATTGACGGCTTTGCATTCCTTCTATGTAAGCAGCAGTTGAGGTAGAGAGCGACAGCTTACGGTAAATCACAAAAGGAGAAAAAAAAAGAGAAAAAAAGAAGAAAAATCATTATCTAAAAAGTTACTTTTATGCCAATTGCCCTTTTGTACATGTTAGCAAGATTTCTAAAAGCTAGGATTTGAATTTTGTTAAAATTCCGAACTTTTACGAAATGAACTTCTACGAGTGTAGATTCTATGTAATTTTGCACAAATATCAGTAAAAGTTCCGAGTCATACGTAGAATATCTTGTATGTTCTTTACACCAAGTGAAATAATTAAAAGAGTTTCGATGTTTTCTCCTTTTAATAAAACTGGTATTCATATTTTGGCTTATATTCACGTAGATGACAATGGAGTTCGTGTACTTAGAATGTTTTAGTGTATGATATGTGTGCTTGTCAGTGGGAATATAATAAACTACGAGGGCGAATCAATAAGTAACCAGCCTTAATTAGTTCTGGTTGGGATTCATATCTTCTTTTTCAATGTTATTTATTGCCTTCTAGTGTTATGCACATAGACCAACGGTGTTCAAGTGCCATCAGTTCAGAACTGAAAACATCATGGTCCTTTCCATTGACCCACTCCTCAACTTCTTAGTCAGACCAGAAATGATGTCCATACATATCCTTTTCCAAGTTTACGAATAGGAAGAAGTTGCTCGGAGCTAGGTCAGGGGAATAGGCAGGATATGGTAATAATTCAAACCCATTTCGCTCTACAGCATCTATTGCAACTTTACAAGTATGGACTCTCAAGTTGATCTGTTGCAGCAAAACACCTTTAATTCTAGATACAGTAAATGAATGTGACAACTCAACTCAGTTATAAATCTTTAATGAATTAACCGGTATATACATCACTCTGCTCAATATATAATTATAAAAGTAACTGGCAGACGGACCTGAAAGCTCATAACACAATACGCTTGTCAAAAGAAGATTGTAGCCCTTATTCTGAGGGTTGTTACGTATTCAGTGTTCTTCAAGCAATAAGAGCGAGATACGTTTGTCTTTTATGTATTTTTCCAAGTCACAAACAACGAGTGAGTTTTCCGTTTATCCTAAGTCGAAAACCCTGAAACTTGGGAATGGTCAGACGGCGATATATGACGGGGTTCTGACGAACAATGGAAGCGGATATGACGACAGAGCAGGAATCTTCACCTGTCCTATTGCAGGCACCTACATGTTTGTTGTCGATTGTTTCTCATATATTGTAATACACAACAATATGGTATGATCTCTTCATGTTTCTGGTGGTCACCAAGGATCTCCTTGGGTGCAGATGAGTAAAACTGTTATTGTAAAGGCACGGAAAGGTGACCACATTAAAGTAGTAGGTGGTTCGGGAAGCGGTCTCATCCACAGTGGTCATTTTTCTGGCTTCTCTGGAACTTTATTGTATTGAAGAAGTAACTACATGTATTACAACACTGAAATTACAAATACACTGTACATGTAGTGAGCTGGGTTTTAAATAAAGTATAAAATGCATTACTTGTACACTGAGTTTGTTAGATCATTCATCACATAAATATTGGTACTTTTTATCAGTTATACCGGGTTTGAAAAATGAACTAAAGAGTGTCTTTCATAAATGATCTGAAAGCATTAAATAATAAGAAAATGCTGGGATGTACATGTACATTTACGTATCATTTTAACGAATAATCATGTATTCAGGGGAAATACTCCAAAATATTGTCATTAAGATTTCTTTTGAAATTGACGTGGGATTCATCATTCAATAAATTCATGATTGTTGCAAACTAGTTCGATCCGGTTTTGCAGCACCACCTGTCTGTTACCAATTTGGATCGTCGTCAAGGTCAAAGATTGCATAATTAGCAATTAGTTGTTCCGTTTATAGGAACAAAATGGTAATAAATATGATGTTTTAGTTCTTCATTCTAGTTTATATCTGTGAAAAATACATGAAAATATAGATATAAAGAATAAAATGTCTTTCAGTGCTGGTTTATCGGGTGATGATTTTTTTCTGCAATGATAGCTACCTTCATCACCCGATACACCAACAAAGAAAGCATTTCAATGTTTAATTAATACAGATAAATAATATGATTGTCGTCCTTGTCGTTCAGATACTAAACGTCTATAGTTGTCTGATTAGTTGTTTTTCCAACATGCAATGATTTTTTGTTTAGGCTTATATGATAAAAAAAGACGGAGCGTAGTTGAGGGGTCGACAATGCAGAGATATTGTTATTTGCCTTGTACTTCCATCTTCAGTTTGGTGCACATGAATATTGAATAGTGTATTGGCATATAGAGTGGAAAGTACATTAAATCATGCAAACATAAACAGATTTTTATCTTATACTAGTATCAGTATAAGCTTAAATTGAGGAATTTGATGATGACTTTATTTTTCTTGAATATGCATATCCGTATATAGAATTTTTCTCCTGAGGGGAAGCGAAGGAATAAATTAAAAGTGTAAGATCGAGATAGAAAGATAGAGCACAAAGTTGTGAAAGAGAGAGCCCAAGTTGTTCATTTTAGGGTTGATCCACCCTCATGTGATATCATAGGTTTTTCAAAAATCTTTATTTCATTAAACTCTGCACATGATAGAAATATATCTTTTTAAGGAATTTCATTTATTGGAGATAATAAATAATTTGGTAAACTTTTATTAGTGAAATATTGCTATTTCCCATAGATAATTAATCATTTATAACGAAAAAAAATATTGTGAAGGACAATAACTCTTATGGTGGCAATTATTCTACCTTAGGTGTATTCTACATTGAATTCCCTAATATACACATTAAATGTATGCATATTTACAAATAAGAAGTTTATCTAAACTGTTAAAACATTTAAAATTTGTCATTTTTATTTATTTCATTAAATTGTGTTCTACGAACTGTTACAAATAACAAAATCATGCAAAGTTTTGTATGTAAAGGCAAAGATAATGTTATATTGCTTTTGAAAGATGCAATTGTCTACATTAATGCTATTTTAGAACAACAATATTTGCTTTCATATTAGGGAAGTAGAAAATTCCACCCTGATGGTGTTTAAGATGACACACTACTGACACATCAGAAAGTCCTATCACGTCCTAAGAACGGTAACCCTTGTTTTCCTACTAAATTGTCCTGTATACACCTGTAAAATCAGCTGTAATTTGACTCGGCCAGACCTTCCAAGTCTTAAAACTCACATTCAACTTCGACCAGTTGTAGTAATTAACATGCACTTAGATGACACTTTTATTTGCTTTAGATAAGTAGTCTGGCTGTTTAATTGGACTGCTAAATTAAGTTACTAATACTATTAATCTTACACTGCATATTATTGAAGTATGCAAATTCTAAAATATATAAAATATCATTAAAGTTTTTTTTTTCAAAGGATTCCTCCCTTAACGAAAGTGCTGATACTGTTCTTGCAGTATGTTCTATATTACATGTAGTAATATGCAGTAGCTTGTTTTTACGAATAAAAATGTATTGCCATATTAAAATATGTCAACAACAGGAAATGTGAGACATCACATAGCAGCATACACCCGGAACTGGTTCACGCAGAATCATGTGAGCATCATGGAATGACCCAGGCTTAATTGTATAGAAAATATATGGCAGGTCATGAAAGATTCTATGGAGAAAGGATATCAATAGGAGAATAGCAAATTTGAAAGCCAAACAGTGGCGTAGCTAAGACATTGAGGATGTATAGGCACCAATAAAGGCGACGGGTATATAGGGAGCGCCAAAGGCCTCCAGTGGGTCCAGGGGCAGCAGGAAAACAGATTTTGTATTTTTGAGATCACTTGGGGACAAACTAGTTTGGGTCTCCTTTAATAAAATTTCGAGAGTAGGCAAAAAAAAGTACATGTGTATGTTGATGATTAAGATTTTATTTCGAAACTTATTGAAGGAGTCAGCAGATGCTATCTTATTGTGGAAATACACAACGCTTGATTATCAGTTTGTTAATTTCTTATTTGTTCAAAGGTCCTGAAGGTATTATTTTCAAAGGGGCATTGTGTATGTTATTCTCAAACGGTTGTATTGATTATTTCGTCATTGGTATACAAAAGAGCCTTTACTGGAAGTGAATTTTGGTCAGATTAAAGAGAGATCNTTCTATAATTATTCAAGGAATTGGTACAGAACAAATCACCAGGTGTATCATTCTTTATTTATATATCGTTACTTCCTTTCGGGTAGTATTAGAAAAGATGTTGTAATGAATTGCTTCTTCATATACTTTCATGTAACACATTACAAAAGTACAAGTAAAATATTTTGTTAAGAGCAATTGAAGTAGCTCAAAGCTATCATTATCCTATAGGATTTATTATTGCAGCCTTTCGAGACTGATAGAGATTGTTCTACATCGATGGATTATGATATACCATTAAAATTTTGTCTGTATTCACTTTGACGTTTCTCAGAATCACTTGCACAAAAGGTTAGCAAAACGTTGATAATGAATTACGAAACTTTGCATCAATTTTAAACAATGGTAATGCATCTCTTTCTATATATTTCTAAATTTAGTAAATCATCAATGTTTCGTGGAAATATGAATTTTGCTATTCGAAAAATATGTCGCACATAAAATGTATCAACGTGTCAAAGCCACTAATTAAGTAAAAGTTTCATATCGTTTGTAATGAAGTATGGTGAATCTACAGGCGTTTTTCCGAAAGGGGTTAATGAAAAATAAAAGCACCAATCCATTTAAACAGATGTAGATATTATGCATGACATGATAGATAATTTGTTATTGTCATTGGCTTTAAAAGCCTTCCAAGTACTAATCCAGAGCGCCCACGTTTAGCAGCATTGTTATATGCTTAGCTAACCAGGACTTTTCTGGTCGTGATTTGTTCATTTTAGTTATTAAATATTTCTTTGATAACTACTTGACATCTTAGCATTCTACAGACATGCAATAAAACTATGCTATGATAGCAAGGTGAAGAATTCCTTGGCAAAGCAATGGCTTCAAATCGGTATGGACACTGACATGTAATATATTAGATGCAGACGTAATATATTAGACGTTGCAGTGCCTAGAANTTGTATGAGTGAATGTCTAAGAAAAGAAATGTGTGTGTTTCTAAACACAATGTCCTGGTCTGAACATCTGTTTTAGCTTGTACATGTACATCATCAATGGTGCAGAAATACCGGTATTGATGAAGATTAACTTTAAGAATCTGGAGCTATGTTTTGAGAATGTAAAAAAAAATCCCTGAAAGTTGTCATAAACAATTTTTGTTTCGATCTTTTCTTGTCTTTGCAACGTTGCTGTCTAGTTTCATCGTTCCGACACGTTTGTTTCGAAACATCATAGCATAAAAATTACGAAATTAGATGAACTGTTTATAAATCTGTTTTGAATATGTTGCTCTTAAAAGATTAGAACGATAGCCTTGCTTCTCCTGCTGGATCTGTTTTCTCTGATTAATGCGAATTATTCTTGCAGTGAATATGCGTTTTTAGGATATGGAATACAATTTGCTAATACAAAGTCCAAAATAACCGGAAGGACAGAGCACATGCTTCCTTTGTTGCCCAAAAAGAAAATGCGAGAGCAGATGTATGAGGAGGCTTGACTGATTTAAAGCCTTCAATAGCAGAGAGTAACACTAAATATCGAATGTGTTGAAAGAAATTTTTATATAAAAGTAGGCACTTCAACTAGTACTATATGAGTGGACGACATGTAAATACGATATGTCGTAACAAGTCATGTAAATTTCTCTAATGTTAATTCAATGTGATACAACTAACAAGAATGCAAAACCTTAACAATAGCTTAATGTAACATATACTCTAACGTTAAATTTCAATTGGTGGAATTATAAGATTGATATCTCCCTTTGACAGATTATATTGGATAGATATATGTGAATAAATGCATGGAATGAAAGTGATCATAGTGAAATTACTATAAGAATTACAACTTCGGTCAATCGAGTTTGACACGTTTGCTTACCAAATTTAGCAAAAACGTTTTATCTATTAATAATGATAATTTTCATTCACATGTCAAATCGATATATCCCAGAAAACTTGAATAAAAGACATCACAAAATCGTCAACATTCATTTTGTTATTTCATATTTTATTGAACATAGCAATTCAAATTTATGAAAAACGAGGTGATTTCAGCTTTTTCATCTTCAACTTTCCATATCTATCTATCCACTTTCCAATATCACCTGTACATGGTGTTACTGTCTCTAAACTGATTTGATACACAAATAGGAAGTATTCTTCGCATTACTCGTCAGGTGGCGCGACTGTTCTATAGGTGGTTACGTGTGCGCTTTAAATGTAATGTAGACTCTTGTTTTGCATTACGGGAGTCTCACTGCCCAGCAATTAAAAAAAGAATTGGTGACAAGTAGAAGCTGCAACAAGTGGCCAGAAATTGGATTTAGGATGAAAGGTAAATTATGCCGAGTTTACGATAATGAATAACGGTAACCTGCACAGAAATTTCAGTAAATCTCGGTGAAATTCGGCTTGTGCTGATATTTTTGACGTTTGACGCTTTCATTCGGTGACAGTGCAAATCATGCGATTAACATCATTTACATGCACACGCGTGTCCATACACTGCACTAGTTATAAAACATGTGAAATAAAAGAATATCGGCCCGGGGTGCGCATCCTATATCTCCAATGGCATGTAAACAGACATACAGCTTGAATGGCCAAGTGTCACTTTTTTTTTTATAAGTCAAATAAATATATCAACGGGTCCGGGAGGTCATTTTCATCGATCCATTCACAGAGTCTGAAGTTTTTTCAATATTAGAGCTAAATAAAAAAAAATATACACCACCTACTAAAAAACCACACCAAAAACAAGGTGTTTTTTTAGTAGGTGGTGTATTATTTTCTTTTTTTTTTTATTTAGCTCCTAATATTGAAAAAACCTTCACGACTCTGTGGAAATGGATCGATGAAATGACCTCCGGACCCCGTTGATATATTTCATTGACTATAAAAAAAAAAAGTGACACTTGGCCATTCAAAGCTGTAATGTCGTTACATGCCATTGGAATATAGGATGCGCACCCCGGGCCGATATTCTTTTATTTCACATGTTTTATAACTAGTGCAGTGTATGGACACGCGTGTGCATGTAAATGATGTTTAAATCGCATGATTTGCCACGTCACCGATGAAAGCGTCAAACGTCAAAAATATCCAGCACCAAGCCGTAATTTCCACCGAGATTTACTGAAATTTCTGTGCAGGTTACCGTTATTCATTATCGTAAACTCGGCAAATAATTTACCTTTCATCCTAAATCCAATTTCTGCCACTTGTTGCAGCTTCTACTTGTCAACCAATTCTTTTTTTAATTGCTGGGCAGTGAGACTCCGTATTTCCCTCCAATTGTTTTCAATGCGAAACAACGTCTACAATTACATTTAAAGCGGCACACGTAACCACCTATAGAACAGTCGCGCCACCTGACGAGTAATGCGAAAGAATACTTCCTATTTGGTGTATCAAATCAGTTTAGAGACAGTAACACCCAATGTACAGGTGATATTGGAAAGTGGATAGATAGATATGGAAAGTTGAAGAATGAAAAAGCTGAAATCACCTCGTTTTTCATAAAATTTGAATTGCTATGTATCAAATAAAAATATAGAAAATAACAAAATGAATGTTGACGATTTTGTGATGTTTTTATTCAAGTTTTCTGGGATATTCGATTTGACATGTGAATGAAAATTATCATTATTTATAGATAAACGTTTTTGCAAATTTTGGTAAGCAAACGTGTCAAATCTCGTTGCGAAGTTGTAATTCCACTTATAGTAAATTTCCTATGACACTTTCTTCCATGCATTTATTCAATATAATCTATCGACAAATATAATCTGTCAAAGGGAGATAATCAATCTTAAAATAATTCCAACAATTGAAATTTAACGTTAGAGTATATGATTACATTAAGCTATTGTTAAGGTTTTAAGCAATTCTGTTAGTATTGTATCACAATGAAATATACCACATTAGAGAAAATTTACATGACTTGTTACGACATATCGGTATTTACATGTCGTCCACTCATATAGTACTAGTTGAAGTGCCCTACTTATTATATAAAAAAAATTTATACTTATCAAAACAATTGATATTTAGTGTTATCTCTGCTATTGAAGGCTTTAATCAGTCAAGCCTCTCATACATCTGCTCTCGCATTTTCTTTTGGGCAACAAAGGAAGCCATGTGCTCTGTCCTTCGGTTAATTTTGGACTTTGTATTAGGCAAATTGTATTCCATATCTAAAAAACGCATATTCACTGCAAAGAATATTCGCATTAATCAGAGAAAACAGATCCAGCAGGAGAAGCAAGGCTATCGTTTAATCTTTTAAGAGCAACATATTCAAAAACAGATTTAATAAAACAGTTCATCTAATTTCGTAATTTTTAAATTTTGCTATGAGTTTCGAAAAACCAACGTGGTCGGACGATGAAAAACTAGACCAGCAACGTTGCAAAACAAGAAAAGATCGAAACAAAAAATTGTTTAATGACAACTTTCCAGGGATTTTTTTTTTTACATTCTCAAAAACATAGCTCCAGATTCTTAAAGTTAATCTTCCCATCAATACCGGTATTTCTGCACCATTGGATGATGTACATGTACAAAGCTAAAACAGATGTTCAGAAACCTAGGACATTGTGTTTCGAAACACACCACATTTCTTTTCTTAAGACATTCAGCTCATACAAGACATTTTGAATTGTATACATATTGTATAATATATTATGTAATCTAATATATTACACTGTGCTTGGAAAGAATTGTCTTCACCTTGCCTAATCATGCATAGTTATTTGCATGTCTGTAGAATGCTAAAATGTCAAGTAGTTATCAAAAGAAATATTTTTACAAACGTGAAAATGAACAAATTCACGACCAGAAAGTCCCTGGTTAGCCTAAAAGCATATAAACAATGCCCGCTCACAAGTGGGCGCTCTGGATTAGTACTTGAAGGGCTTTTTAAAGCCAATGACAATAACAATTATCTATCATGTCAATGCATAATATTAACATCTGTTTTAAAATGGGATTGGTGCTTTTATTTTTCATTAACCCTTTCGGAAAAACGCCTGTAGATTCCCATACTTCATTAACAACGATTGAAATTTACTTTAATTAGTGGCTTTGACACGTTGATGACATTTTATTGTGCGACATATTTTCGAATAGCAAAATTCATATTTCCACGAAACATTGATGATTTACTAAATTAGAAATATATCGAAAGAGATGCATTCCATTGTTTAAAATTGATGCAAAGTTTCGTCATTCATTATCAACGTTTTTGCTAACCTTTTGTGCAAGTGATTCTGAGAAACGTCAAAGTGAATACAAGACAAAATTTTAATGGTTATATCATAATTCATCGATGTGAACAATCTCTATAGTCTCGAAAGGCTGCAAATAAAATAAATCCTTAGGTAATGATAGCTTTGAGCCTCATACTTCAATTGCTCTTAACAAAATATTTTACTTGTACTTTTGTAATGTGTTACATGAAAAGTATTTATGAAGAAGGCAATTCATTACAACATCTTTTCTAATACTACCCGAAAGGAAGTAACGATATATAAATAAAGAATGATACACCTGGTGATTTGTTCTGTTCACCAAATTCCCTTGAATTAATTTATAGAAAATCTGTACTCTAACATAGTTACAATTCTTTGTTCATTTATTTACTAATTTTTTTATTCATTTTTTAACGGAATGAATTTCATCAATTTTTTAAAATTTGCATACTGTAGGAATTTCCTGTTTGCTTTTTGAGATATTCCTGTTTTACCATCTCTGATTGAAAAATACAACAAAACAATATTTTTTAGTCATCGTGTTTTTTTTAAATTAATTTTGGTAAAAGGGATCTTTTTTAACAATAAAGTTCAATTTCTTGAAAACTGGTGGTCAAATCTGGTACCAACACCTACAAAAAAGAAAATGCACATGTATATTCAATGATATGCAACAGTCAAAATTGAAAAAAAAAATGAAAAAAGACACAAAATTAAAAAATATTTTCTAAAAATGTGAGTTCAGAATTCCGCATGGAGAGTTTATCCTTTCCTAAAATAGCTAGGCCCCAATCCACGTGGTTGTTTTTTGCAAGAAAAGGGTACATTTGGCATATTCTTTCCTCTAAAGACAATTACCTTCTTTCCGCCCAGATAAGTGTAGAAATGATAGAAGAAAGACAAAATATGCAATGTTAATATAAAGAATATACCTTTTATAGAATTTTAGTCGCAAAAACTAATAGAAAATAAAGCTTGGGTTAATTTGTATGCATTTTGCTCATTGATGATTGCAGTATAATGAAATAAAATGCATTCTGTAATCGAGGCATAATGTTGTCAACAATACATATGCAAACATCCAAGTAAGATAATACATTTAGAAAGAATCTGAAGAAAAGAAAATCATATGCATGTAACACGAACATTTAAAAAACAAATCAGTGAAATTTCAAAACTAAAAATGAGACCACATAATTGAATTCAAATGTAATACCTACATACAGCAAATAGTGAATACACACATATGTTTTAGATAAATTAAGTTGTACCTTTGGCAGGAGGGGGGGTGGGTGACACAATGTTACAGCCCTAATTAAGTGACCTTCAAGATTATTACTAGAATATACGTGTATAAAATAGAAGTACTAAGTGGCCATTTATTTTACATGGCAATGTAAAAACTTATGCATGCAATATATATGCAATTCAGATTTGCTTTCTCTGAAATTACATCATCATATGAAACTATGGTTGTACATATATAGTATTTGCAAAATGTCAATTTCTGTTAACCCGCTATTCAACTGCAGACTGCAATCATAATTGCTGTTTCAATGAAATTTCCTTATCAAATATTTTAAAAGATCTCTCTTTTCCTTCTCTCTCTCTCTCTCTCTCTCTCTCTCTCTCTCGCTCTCTCTCTCTCTCGTCTCATCTCTCTCATCTCTCTCTCATAAACAATTTCAACTTTAAAAGTATTTCTTAAATTGATTTAGAGAAAACTTCAGTTTAATGTAAACAACCTTATGTATCTAGTTTTTCTGCCAAAGTAAGACAATATGTGTCTCTTCCCAAACGATTCAAGATAAAGTTTGAATAAACATTGATACATAATCCTTTTTATTCTTTTCCTACGCCTAACACGCTAATGCAATTTAACAAAGAAGCACTCATTTAGTATTGATATATCATTCTATCAGTAAGTATAAAAGACATAGTGCTGTCTTACCTTGTCGCGAATAGCTCATTTGCCCGGGTTAAGATCCCTAGAGGTCGTGGAGTTGGAGTCCTGCCAATGTCATAGCTCTATAGCTTTCGTTAAAACTCGGATGTAAACTTTGATTGATAGGCTTAATTGTTTGTTTCAATGTTCGGTAGGTATTA
>CAJDSM010055019.1:1486-16164 GCA_903981925.1 Ostrea lurida | reverse complement strand
AGTTTAGGCACGCAAAATCTCTAATCGATGAGTGGTATAAAATTTAACCATCGTCCCGCAATAATATTCAATTAGTGATTGGGATACATGCAGTCAATGGAGGCCATGGTGGCGCAAGTAATTTCAATGAATAAATAGAGAATAATTTACCTGATGCGTGCAATCAGCTGATTTATTGCGCAGCATGATGTAATTGATATCAAATCTTCAATCACATTTAACGGGATATAATTATCTTGATTCCATTGACCGTTGATGTTTTTGACACTGGCTCTAACTGCACTTCGCTTTGCATTTATGGCCAAGAGGCAGGTTTAGTATTACTTGCTTCTAATGCTTCGTATGGTTCTGTGAGTCACCCCTATCATGGAGTGTGGTAATTCTTCCTTTAACCACTGCTCAAGACTTTTATGAAGTTTCTGATAAAGGGATGTTATATGGTTATTACAAATATTACGAACAAAGTTCGGAACCCTTAGGCCGATCCGCGAAAAGCAGTTCACTTACAAGTCATCCACTTACGCAGATCCCACTACCGAACAGTCCACTTACCAGCAGTCACTTAGCCGGAAGCAGTCAGTTACCAGGCAAGTCACTCTACGCGAAGCAGGGTCACTTACCAGCGAGTCAGCTGTAGTCCGTAAAGCAGTCACTTACCAGCAGTCTACTTACCGATAGCAGTCCACTTACCAGCAGTCACTGTAACCTGAAGCAGTCACTTACCGAGCAGTCCACTTACCGAAGTCAGTTCCACTTACCAAGCATTCACTTATCCGAAGCATCTACTTACAGCTATTACCGAAGCATTACTTACCGCCAAGCATTGCACGTCACTTCCGAAGCATTCACTTACCCCGAAGGCATGTCACGTTACCGGAAGCATGGACATATTACCGATTACTACCAAAATGCCGATCCTCAGGCCTCAAGTTAACAGACACCGTTCAGCAGTGAGTGTCACCTCCACCCCGAATGCATTTCACTTACCAAGAGCATTCACATTACCGAGCCATTCACGTTACAGAAGCTTACTTTACCGGAACGCAATTCAGCTTACCCAAAGCATCTTCCATCGTTACCGAAGCAGACTCACCGTAGCATCTGCACGTTACCAAGCAGGTCACTCGACCGAAGCATTCCACGTTACGGAAAGCACATTCACACCACCGATGAGCAAGTCCACTTACAGCAGTCCACTTAACGAGCATCATTTAGCAAGTCTCACGTAGCATTACTCCACGGCAGTTCACTTTTACCGAGCATTCACTTACCGAAGCTGTCCACTATAACCAAGAGATTCGACCATTCACTACCGACGCATTCGAACTTCCACCCGCAGCACATTCACGTCACGAAGCATTCACTCTGTATATCATTCCACTATCACCGACACGCTCTCACGCACCGAAGCATTCACTTTTACAGCATTCACTTCACGAGAGCAATTCACTGTCACCGATAGATGTCACTTAACCTGAAGCAGTCAACCTCCACTCAGCAATTCACTTAACTCGAAGCATTCACTTACCGAAGCATTCACTTTACTGAAAGCAGTCACCTCCCGATAGCATTCCCACGTTACCGAAGCATTCAACTCACCGAAGCAGTTCAAGCCTCACCGAAAGCAGATTTCACTTACCGGAAGCATACACTTATACCGCAAAGCATCTCACCCTTACCGAAGCAGCTCACTCACCGACGCGACTTTACCAGCATCACTTTATCGACGTGAAGCAATTCACCATTCACGCAGCAGTCACTTACCGTAGCATAAATCCACTTTACCAAGGCATTCACCACCGAAAGCATTCACGTACTTACCCATGCATTCACTTCACGAAAGCGAGTTGAGCTTACCGAAGCATTCACTTACCAAAGGCGATTCTCACTTAACCCGCGATAGCATTCACTTAACCGAAGCAGTCACTCACCGCGAAAGCATTACTTACCGAGCAGAGTCACTCAGCCGAAGCATTCACTACACGAAGCATTCACTCACCGAGCAGTCACTTACCAGCATTGACTTACCGAGAGCATTCACTTACCAGCAGTCCTTACCGAAGCATTCACTCACCGAAGATTCACCTCACTCGAAGCCATTCACATTACCCGAGCATTCACGCGTCACACAAGAGAGCATTCACTCAGCCGAAGCATCACTCACCGAAGCATTCACGTTACCGAGCAGTCACTTACAAAGCAGGACATTCAACGAGAAGCATTCACTTACCGAAGCATGTCACTCACCCGAAGCCTATTCACTCACCCGAAGCATTTCAACTTACGCAAGCATTTCACTTACCCAAGGCAAGTCACTTAATCCGAAGCGAGGGTCGACTCACCGGAGCATTCACGTTACCAAGCATGTCACGTTACCTGAAGCATTCTACTTACCTGAGCAGTCACTTACCGACGAGAGCAGGTCACTTACCAGCAGTCACTTACCAGAGCATGTCACTTACCTGAAGCAATTCACTTACCGAAGCATTCACTTTACCGAAAGGCAGTCCACTTGACCAGCAGATCACTTACCGAAGCAGTTCACTTACCAGGTCAGTCTCACTTACCGAAGCAGAATTCACGCTTACTGAAGCAGTCCACTTACCGAAGCATTTCACTTTACCGAATGCATTCACTCACCGGAAGGCATTCACGTTACCCAAGGCCATTCACTTAACCGAAGCAGTCACTTACCGGAAGCATTACATCTTACGCAAAGCATTCACTTGAGCCGAGAGGCATCTCACGTTACATGAAGCATCACTGTAGCCGAAGCTATTCACTGAGCGCAGCAAGCATTCATCTTTACCCGAGGCAGTCAGCTCACCGAAGCGTAAATTCACTTACCAAGAGCTTCAACTTACCGAAGCATTCACCTTACAGAAAGCATTCACTTGAGAGGAAGCATTCACCTTACCCCAAAAGCATTCACGTTACCGAAGAGCAGCTCACGTTACCCGAAGCATTCCCACCGAACAATTCACTTACCAGCAGTCTACTCACCGAAGCATTCCTTAACCGAAGGCATATCACCGAAGCTATTCACTTAAGCAGTCACTTTACCGAAGCAGTCACTCCAACCGAAGATTCACTTACCAAAGCAAATGAAGATGTCCGAGATCTGTGTTTGATACGATAAAGTATTCGTCGCCTTCTGACTCGATTCGACGTTCAACACGAATTATCCGCGACTCGGACGCGGCTACAAGGTGCGGGACGAGTGCGGCGCTACGAGAAGGCGGCAGCCATCTGCGTCCGCGCAACAATACCAAGGAAAGGGCGGCTATGAGACGTGATTAAAAATAGGGTCGTGTGCCCATCTTTGGAGTTCCTGACTGATCTTTGTCCGCGGAGGCGGAGGGGGATGGAAGAAGGGGGGAGAGCACGGTACGGAGCGTGGGGAGGTGGATAGAGGGGGGATTCAGGGTCGGCTGGTACGCTTATTTGGGCGAGGATCGGGCCGGAGCGTCTCAGAGACGGGTGGTCCAGCCTCTGACAGGAACCGAACCGCGACGCGAGCGCAATCCCGCGAGCGGATACGCTACGGCAGCATAACTTACTGGCGGCCCTCACCCTGCCGTCCGCGGGCGCAGCACGACATGGAACGGACCGCGGCACCGGGAGGGGGGGTGGCGACGATATAGGCAGCGCACGCGGAGCGAGGGGGCGACTCGAGAGGCGCTTAGTGGAGGGGTGCGAGCGGGTGCTCTCTGTGGCGCGGGCAAGCCGCGCTGACTTGGAAGTGACACGGATTATAAAAGCTGGACTTTTTTCTGGAGCTGGTTGTACTGTTGAATAAAAGTCAGGGCCTGATAATAGAAACAGGGTCAGTGTTTAGCGGATGAGCCAGACAAAGAAGGTGTTGAGTGTCGTGTCCAAACTGAATGTGGACGTATTGGACGCTGTACTAATGGGATCCAGGTCGATTTTGGTACTCTGAGGGCGCGGCGGATTGGTTTAGGCTGGGGTCCTTTCTCACAGGGAGAATAGGTCCAGCTCTTGATGTGTTATAAAGTGTTCAGCCATTTCCCCCGAATGAACACAACAAACTTACTGTAATATGGTTGAGCGTCAGACGTGTCGAGGTATCGGACTCCGCAGAAGGCTCTATTCCAGTGCGGAAGATAGACATAACCATTTTTTTCTGGCATGGCAGGAATTTGATGAAAGCGGGGCCCGTGTGACTCAGGGCGCTACGTGGCGCATCCCTATGGTGCAGATGACACCAGGAGGGCGGGAGTTTACGGTGGGACGGCAACGTGAGGTAGGCGAATGCAAATATTCAGACTTCGCGTGTATCACGGTGGGACGGAGGAATAGGCTAGTCTTCAAGGACCGTGGTCAGGGCTCAGAGAACGGGGAGAGATGGGGCGCCCACGCGGGACGGTGCTATTTTGCTCGGCCCTTGAAAGATGTACACGTAATAGGTGTACTATTAGCCCTCAAATTACCCGTAAATAGGTATTCCCCCGACCACCCGCCTTAAGTGTTCGTACAGATCGGCGATTGAATCGGGGCGGTCCAATCTCGGGGTGAGACACCACGAAAAAAGACTCGACGGCCCCGGTCGCACGATGCAGGTGTTGGCACACGCATAAAGAAGTCCGCACTCCCTGACCTCCCAAACCAGCGGATGGAGGGTGTCGAAGCATCCAGGCCTAATAGATGTAGCTGTACAGCCTTTCAAATAAAATTCTTAACGGTAGGAGGCGTATCTCGGTATAAAACCCAAGGAGTCATCATTTTTAATTTGTTGAGCCATCTACAAATCTTAGAGGGAGAGAAAATCATTAAATAAAAAAACTCAACATGTTGACCTCAGAATGGGTGAATATTGACAAGATACCTGAGCTACCGGGATAGGTTATAAATGTGTTGCTTCCATTATTATCTTCATGCAAAAATGCGGTTATGGTTTCTAACACACGGATGTCGACGCACCCGAATCCTTGCAAAAGTAGGTCCGAGAATTGCAGTATGATTGATTGATTTACTGTTTACGTCCCACTCCGAGAATATTCTCACTCATAATTGGAGACGGTCACCATTGGATGCCTGATGCAGAGGGCTTGCAAAATTAGGCTATGCTCTGGCAGCCAACGGCCTCTTGAACGCAGGGGGGAATCCGTTTTCGTGCAACCACCTGCTGTTACGACGCGGACCGCCCAGCGTCGGTGGGTTAGAGTTGCTTTCCGGTCTCATTTCCGCATGAACATCGGCGCATTCAGTCCGGACTCGTTACGCACACGACCGGCAGAGAACGGGGATGCTGGGGACCCTATTCTTAAAACGCCGGTACCCCACCGGGTTTCAAAACTGGTAGTCAATCTTGGAGATGTTGAATGCATTGCACGACGGAAGCCAGCCGCAGACAGCTGACGGAGTTGTAGCTCAACGAGAGGCGGTATTCAATGAGAGGCAGATTGAGGTAAGGGATGATTGCCTTAACACATGTTACTGTTCGGGACGCCGATGCGGTCTGCACAAAAGCCATGGCGCGTTCGCTCGGTTTGAACGTCACATGCAGTTCGACGAGAGTGCCCAGGCCGTTATCGCTACGTGACATGTCGCAAGAAGGGATTTTCCGTCGAAGGTGCCTCGACTGAAAGATGGTGCAGACAGTCGGGAGCTCTGTGGGCATGGTCGAAGGGCAGTTCTGGCCCGAGGAGTTCGGCATTATTTGGGGGGAGCTAAGCTGGAGTAGGGTATGATAGCTGGACGCGGGAGAGACGTAGATGTTCATATGTCCTTGTGGAGCAGCGATATATTGCCCGTGATGTTGTGTAGTATTTCGCGTCCGATACTCGACGTTGGACAGCGATGAGAATGGATGTAGGATCACATTTTTTGTCATTTTTATTATTCGGCGTGAACTGCTCACGAGCGATGCCCTCGAGCTCGAGCGGGGTTAAGTCCGTCTACCTGGAGGGGAGTGGTCCCGCCCGCCTTTGCTATACTGTGGGCATTCGGACTATTACGGACGCTCACCGGCGGGAGAGCTTAGTTTGACTCGGCGTCAAGAATTATTGCGCTGATCAAATTATATACTTCTATCGTCAGTTGAATAATGTACGCTGCAATTTGATTATTGCTTTCATCAATGAAATAAGGTGGAATGGTTGCTTGTAAAAATTAAATAAATTGAAAATAGCTTTGCGCGCCATATTTAAACTTATGCACACATCAAATGAAATGTTTTATTTCTCTGAATAATTGAATTGAATAATAACGCTTCATTCGTTGTTCGCATCAATTCAATTATTGTAAGCATTAATTGAATCGATCGATGCTCCCATTTAATATATTAATGCTCTCACCAATTGAACTGATGCTTGTGTCAATTAAATTATAAACCTAATAAGCTTTATAATGCTTAAATGTTTACTTGTTTATTTGTTTTGGATATGTAAATTATTAGCAGGGTTATTGATTTTTTTTCCAGATTACTATATACTATAGCTGCATTTTTGAATTTCAAAATATTGTTGTACACATGCTATACTTTTCATCAACATTAAATTTCTTAAGTGTACCATCCGTCCTTTAAAAACAGCTATAGCGTAGATTTATATTTGAATATACATTTTGGGTAAAATGAACTTTGACTTTAGCTTTGATGCGAATGAAAAATGAAGCAATTAATTGTGTCTTGACAGGTTTATATGTCCGTCTGGTCAACCAAACATCTTCAAATGAAGCAGCTGTAGAGATATACAGCAGGGGAAGCTGGGGAGGGATATGTAGAGATGGACTGACGAAAACAGTGGTTCAAGTTGTGTGCCGCCAATTTGGTTTACCGGCGTATGTATTTGTCAGAATTTTATATATTAAGAAATGAATCTTATATTATTTTCTCGGATGTGGTATCAATGGTTATCCGAAGCGCATTGCATGAAAAGCTTTTACCGTCTAAATATATCGTGGTCCGATAACCTGCATATCAACCCTGAAAAAATATTTAAGATTTATTTCTAATCATTTAATTTTATTCATTACAACAACAAAATAAGTTCATTAGGACTTTAACTCGTTGTTCAGGTACGTGATCGAAAAATCACCTCATTCTTATAAGGTGTTTACCCAATGAGGAATCGGCGCTAGGGTATCACGTGAAATAAAATTAAATGATTATACGAGGTACTCATTGGTGCCGTCTGATTACAGTTACCATTTCTGGATTAAGGACCCTCTCTCTACACTGCACACAAAAAAGCTAGTAATTCTAGCAATTAGAGATTCCTGCCCTTTAGATCTAACTTGAAATATACAGTTTAAGAAATAAATAAAAATTGTTAATCAGTTCAAACATTTGTAACAGTCATGTCATTAGGTTAAAGATGAGTTACTGTAACTGATCTCTTTTAATTGCATGTTTTGTTTCATTCATGGTGAGCAATGGTGATTTCTTTTCATCAATTATACTACATTATCTTTTGAACATATTTTCCAAGGGGGGGGGGGGGGGGGTTTGTAAATGGTTTGTACCATATCAAGTCGAACCTTCGTCACCCTCGAACTTGATGGAACCAAGAAAAAAGTCGCGAGGTATACCCTCGTGATTCGAGATATTGAAGCGGTAAACAATACTAAGAATCAATAGAGTTATTGGGACCTCCAAATCAGTTCGACGATAACCCATTTGGTATTCAAGATTAATAGAATCGTCCTTCATTAGTACGAGTGTGGGATAGAAGAAAATTCCACCCGAAATTAGGGGTACTAAAGATTCGCAGTCTGCGCAGCAAAGGCTTGTGAGGATAAAGCATACACTCTGCTGACGGTGCACACCCGCCGTGTTTTAGCCGTAGTCGAAAACCCAACAGTACGTACAGCAGTGCTTTAACGTATCGTTACAACAGTACTATAGTACGAAATAATGACGAGTCTAAACACAGAAGGGTATCGAAACATAATGAGTCCAATAGTTGACTTTAATAGTTGATGAAGATTGTTTTAATCGAAACACAGGTTCAATTATAGTGAACCGTAGAATTTGGGGAAAAATGGATGACTATGTGGAGAAAAACGTACGTATATTCCAACTCGGAGAAGGTCTACATTATAGCCATATCTCGTGTCTTAAACCCAACTCGGCAAACTATTGACACTTATGGATTTATTGCCGCGAAAACACGCCAATCAAACTATCTACACTAGACAGAGCAACGCAGGGATTCAAGAAAGTAATAATCAGTACACAGGTAAAATTTACTTGTAACTTATCAAACAACCCTCGATTCCGATCTTGTCCAGATTCAATTCCGTCTTTACATAACTTCTCCTCCTCACGTACAGGAATCTCTCTAACTTAACTCTATTTCCCTTACAGTAACTTTTATTCACTCCGATTATTACTGCTAACGGTGGGTGGTTGGTTGTGGGTGATTCCGATAAATACAAATATTTTTTTTTTATTTTTTTTTCCCTCCCTTCTCCGAAAAAGTCTCACAGGTTGCAGCACATTTTCCAATCAGTCAAGCTATTCTGGTTACTCCCGAAGGAGTACCATGGTGGTACAGTATGCGCTTCAATTGTTTTAAGCTCTCTGAAGTGATGACAGACTGTACAAAACGCTATAAGCGTACAAGACATGTAGGATTCAATTTTGGTTTTTGGTTTCTCTTCGGAATTCAGTTAATCCTATTTCATACTATCATAACATGGGAGACAGAGATCGAAATGAGTTTATAGCTCTCCCTAGAGAAAGCCTTATGGTTAAAATAAAAAATCAGGAAACAGAAATTTGTTTTCGTAGTTTCGTTCATCATAATCTCATCGCAACGGGGTTGCATACCATTCAACTCAAAATTTGCATTATAGATGAGATATATCACGGGAGATTCATCTCGCAGAGGTCAAGTTCGAATGCATTCGTTGTCACTGGAGTCGATAGCATTTGTTGCAGCATTTGAACATTGTACCACCGAGTTCTCAATAGACCACTGTCCTCGAATAATGGAGAGACCCTTGACAGAGTCTGCGCCACGAACAGATAAAATAGTATCTTGCATTGGTACTAAAATCAATATGTTTTTAGCTGTTGGTTTAAGTGAGAAAAGTTCCGTGCATTTGATGACAGCTCTGCGGTGAACATCGGAGCTTCACCATGAACTCGCCATTCAACAGCACTTGCAAGCGAGTGCAAATGTATGTTAGTGCATACTTGTACTATATCTAGAATTACTAAACGATGATCATGAAGTGCAGAGAGGACACGCATCCATACAGCTTGACAGGCATTAAGCAGTAGTACCACGAAGTTTGGTCATGATGGTGCCATGCTTATGTTGAAATGATACTTTGATGGTCAGCTCTCCGCTAAAGTAACAGTAATAGAACTTGATCAGATATAGTGCACCTAATGAAGATAAAACCAAAATAATCTACCGTTCGAGCTTCACACCTTACAGGTAAGTTTTGTATACCCTCTATATGGTGGTTCGACTATAAGAGTATCATACGCTCCTCAATTGAATCTCCAACGGGTTACCAGTTCAATTGGACCGCAATTCAATACTCTTCCTTGGGAAACACGATCACATATTGTGGCCTTTTTGCCGTTTAACTCTTAGACTCTCTACACAGGAGATTGACATCTCACGCCACCCACTTTCAGTTTGATGATCAGGGACTCGCGCGCCTCTATATAGTGTCTCTGTCTCTGTCGCACCACACAGTTTTCTCACACTACATATATTAAGTTCTGTCAGGTTTCTGAGAAGTACTGTCAGGGGAACCCTCCTGCTCACTGTTGTAGAATGTGGCAGTGTACCTCGGCCGCAGCTTATGCTGTACGTGATGTTAATTCAGTACGAATGAATTTCCAGTTTGGCTATTAGTCTACTCCTCGCGGTCAATCTCTTCTATTTCGAATCCGAACTGGAGTATTCAGCTCCAGTGCGGAGGCCATACGCAGTCCCACTTCACTCGACAGCTCAGAAGTCGCCATTACTATGGTGCAGATAACTATCTGATAGACTCAGTATATACATTATCATCCACATTAGAAAATCAACACGTTGAACAAGTTCTCTTGACCGCTGACTTTCACGACAATATAGACTCGACAAGTCCATATTCGAAAGGCTGCTTTATGTCTCTCTCTACACCAGAGTCATATTTCTTATTCGTGATCCTCGGAGAATTCCAAGAGCTACTCGGGTGTATGTGCAGAATAAAATGATTCCCAATGATCTAAATCACGTGTTAGATTTAAACATCTATTCAATGAGTGAATTTACGTTTACCTTGAAAGTCACCTTGTTGATTTACCTATGTCCTACACGAGCTCTCTCTAAATTTACACAGCCCTGCACTTAGTGTTAGAATTACCTCTGAACACAGACCTAAAGGCGTACAATTGATACTTTAAACGAATCAGACGATGTGTAATTAATAAGCCGCGTGCCTCTCCGATGGATATGTAACTATACGTTGCACTTGTGTCTCTGGGTTGACCTGTTATTGAACGTGTTATTAGTACATTAACGTACTATATCATATTATACCTCACGAAGTCTATTATCCCTTCTCTGTGTGAAACAGTGTATCAATAGTATCTTTACTTAGAACGTCCTATTCAACACTAACAGAATGATATTTTATACTAATTTTCACCACGTGGATTATTGAACTTCTATGTGAATAGAATGTTTATCTACTCATCAGTGAGAGTACTTGGGAATTTCACCTTTGTCAGTATTATTGATGTGTGATCGGCATATCATAATATATAGTATACCCCACTCTGAGTACTTGCGTGATGGCACGTATACTTTGTTGGTGTGTTTACGTGATAAACTACGAAAATTACATGAAGCAAATGTTTATCTCCTCGTAACTAGATACAGAGGAGATATCGCATTGCTGATGCCGTGCGACCTTGTCTGTGTCTGCCTGGTCATTGTTGAACAAGCAGTAGAAGCAAGGACAGTTCATCAGAGATTTCATTTAAAAACGTTCTCACCAATGTTGTCTACGAAGAGGAATGTATAACTCTCTTTCATTTTTACAAATAGGTCTCAAAGG
Organism: Ostrea lurida; assembly: GCA_903981925.1. Lineage (NCBI taxonomy): Eukaryota > Metazoa > Mollusca > Bivalvia > Ostreida > Ostreidae > Ostrea > Ostrea lurida. Next base: position 5,136 of record CAJDSM010055019.1, on the reverse strand, counting down.
TCCATGGTCCTATAGCTGACTATTGTGTCTAAGATAAGACGAAGAAGCACAGCAGTTCATGGCGCTCATAAGACATCAAACCTCTTTTCAACATTTGTCTCAGAAGAGGATGATCCTTATTGATTTCTAAAGCTCCAAGGCTCACTCTGCTTATTTTCTATGGTCGCCTCATAAAATCTTTGCGACAGATATCAGCGACCCAACGCAATATCTTATACGAGAAAATAGTCAAAATTCTACAGACAATGGATAATGCCCACAGGGAAGTGCAGTGAACATTCTCAATTCATTAGTAGAAGGTCAAGATAGATCATCTACTTTGACCTAATGCAGACAAAAACACAGTTCGTTGAGTTGTGGTAGAAAATTTGCTGGTTAAGGCCCCTCTATCTCTATGTGTGGGTCAGATTGAACTTGTAGATTTTGCGAATATTCATCCTTTATACAACCGGTAACACGTTTTCTAGAATTATTAACACCAACATAGATATTGAATAAATCATAAGAATCGAACTCAGACCTAGGAGCCTTCGTATGTCAGCATGGACACAGATAATTCGATGTGACAGGGTGCTTACTGATATAAAGGGGACATACTAGAGCGCGGGAAACTGAGATCGGTTAATATAGGTCACTGCGGGTGCACATGAGACCAATATGGGGGCTCCACGTCACCGGAGATGGGGGGAACTAGAGGGCGATGAATAAGCGTAAACGAGGTCTCAATGCGGAGACATCGGGGGTTATTATGATAAGCACCTGCTCTACGTATAAGCTACCTAGCGAGGCGGCTCACTCGACGACGGCAACGTCTCTCTGATCCATTAACTGCTTTATAATAACGGTCCTTATCACAGGCTCTCCTTACATCGTTAAATTATTAATACTCTAGCTCCAACACATTCCATTAGATCCAAAATATCAATATGCCTATAAACTCTATAACGATATTATCTCATCTCATGGGAATAAGAGTTTTCACAAGACCCCACAGCGAACTCGGTTGACTCCGGTACGAGGTTTAACCACTTTTGAGCTGTGAGGTAATAGAATGTCTCAGGTTTCGTGACTTGCGAATTATCTAAACAGAAAATTAATTTGAATGGAAAGACTATTGATTAGCGCTCTAAATAATTCACGTGGTGGGGAGATAACCAAGGTTCTTTAACCTTGCACAAAAGACCCGATAACAGCGAGTTGAGGACTCTGTGCCATATAGATTAGGTTAGTGGGTGTGGTTTTCTAGAAAATGCCAGAAGCGGCACCTGTTTGTGCATTACTGCAGATCTTGTCGTGTATTCTCACAAAGTCTAAAGAAACCTGACCTATAAGAGAGCCACTCGTATCCCTATATGTTATAATTTCTCTTTTCCGTGATTTTATTAGCTTTGGAATTGAGTGACTTTAATCGTGATTCTGTTTGCAGACTCTCATTGTCTTCTACAAGATCCGAGCTAGCTTTAGTGTGTGAGAGGGGCACAAGCTTAGGCACATTTGGGTCGTATATGAGAACTGAACTTTGCTAGCCTTCGTCTCTGCCCCCGTAGCTAGACTTTTATATCATGCAAAAATATTACGAATTACTATGCATTTATCATTCGGGTATATAATAAGATGTCAGAGTCGTGAATATACTATGTCTAGTCCAAAATTCTTATTATTCCATCTATGTGATCGCTCTATGCATTGATTTGTTATTTATATTAACTATGATCATTTTATCGCATTAATTAGCTAGTACCTATATAAGTTTAATAGTAGGAACGTACAAGGTTGAAGCGGGAACACCTAGGTGTACAAATTTCTACTTGGAGCCACTACCGGGGGGGGAACAAAAAAAATAACTTCCCTCCCAAGCGATGTTCTACCCCCGACCGAAAAGGGAACAAGTATGATCTTTTCCTAAGCGCGAAATCATATGCTGTATACTCTCGTGACAACTATCACGCAGCTACTAGGCGGACATTAATAGTGCATAGATTAAACTCTTTGTGGTTATGATAACCTGAGCGACCAGGCTAAAGGATACAATAGTGGAGATATAGCAAAATCGAGCTTTAAATCTCGTGATATTTAACATTAAATCTTAACAAATGATCAAGGATGAAGATATTTAGTTAAATGTAATACAAATGATTTTCTTATTTACGGAAATATGGTTCAAAGGATTTAGCTTAACAAGATTGAACCCAGATATCTCACTAGCATCTGACTAATGGATAATGATGTATCCTTGATTTTAATGGAGCAACATGATCTTCAAGATATGCGAACAATTGCTCGTTTATTACATAAAGATCGAATATCTTATATTTTAACACGTAATATTGTAGCTCAGCTTGCTGATGTCTAGGATAAGGACGATATTTTGGTGTCTGTATTTCAAAATGATCTGCAAGTTAAAGCCTCCTGGACGATGGCGCAGTCATGAAGCTGCACCGAAATGCGGCGCTACTCAGGTCAGAACCCTGGTTGGAGATCGGCCCAGGGTGACTCTCTATTAGTCCGCCGGAATAGATTATGATTTTCAGATTGCTTCAGCGTGCATGGATTTTCAGGTTATCTTGTGTAAATGAGGTGGATACGACTGATAACTAAAATATTCCAATTATAGCATCACTCAGGTAGTGGTAGCAAGGCAAACGAAAAATCGATCATTAAATGAACTAATCAGATATAGATTAATCTCATTAGTGCACTCTATTAGCGGAACATGGTTAGACACCATAACCATAAGGTAATTCTTGGAACGTAGCCTTCCTTACTTTGTATGCATTGAGACAGATTCCCAACGAAACCATAGTATATGATTGAGGCATCCAACATAAGCCTTAGATAGATCTAGTATCTAGATAGCACCAAATTTGTGACTTAATAGCTTGTCAAACCTACTTCGAAAACAACCCACAAACTTGTTAATATTTATACATCCAAACCCTCTAACATAAAAAATTATATAGATAGAAGACAAATTTAGCGAATAAAAATCACTGCAGCTGTGATGTGCGAATTTCCCAGGAGGAATTGTCGGAAGAAACAGGGCGGGGCGGCGGGGAAACTGCGTGTTAGCTAATTGCCCATATAAGCAGCTATAATAACAAGGTCTTCAGGACTGATGAAGCCAATATATTTCATAATTTATCAGCACAATCTGCAGTGCAAGCCTTCCGAAACGCCCCAACGCACGGATGTATCCTAATCTGTTTTGATACGAGTCGGACACGAAATCAAGCCGTACATCGGCCTCCGATGTTGTGCCTTTGCTCAGGACTCGCACCATACCGCAAATCCTAAGCGGATACAGTATATTACCGTGAGTTAATAATAGACTACTGTTAAGATATCACCAGCCCCCAACAATACAGGACGCTGGCCTCTCACCTCCCTCACGGGACAGTACAGTGCTTGATAAGCACACTTTGAGAGCATTAAAGCTGTGACGTTGCTAAGAACAACGCTGTTCTTCCTTGTTGCGGCGCGAAGGACTTGAGACGGGTCAGATGTTATATGCAATGAAAGAAAAGGTAAACAGTTTAGTCCAATAAGAATCACGGTTTTATCTAGGTTCCGTCCCCAGGTTTGGCGTAGGCCCAACGGGGCTCGAAGCCAGGGAGCTTATCGCGGATGGAGATTGATTAAGAGCTTATTTA
>CAJDSM010055018.1:90-12029 GCA_903981925.1 Ostrea lurida | reverse complement strand
AGATGTGGCATTTATTCTTCATGCTCTGGTTAATGTCATTGCTCTTATTTATTGAAGATCTTAGCATACATTTGTCTAAGGTGCTTGACTCTCTCCAAGGCCAATGTAATCCAAGAACTGCAATATAATTTGTTTCTCCAAGATTTTTTTGAAATTTAAATTAGTTTCCTCACGATTTTTGTAAATTCAAATGTTGTTTCTCCAAGATTTTTTGATTGGCATCAGATCTTTTAAGATCTCCGATTTTGATTTTCCAATAAAACTGAAAATTTATGTTTTTTGTCCACTGAATTAACTTGGTAAACAAAATAAACATTAATTATTAATTAACCTAATTCTCTATTTAACTTGTATTGGCATTTTTGAACTGTTTCCTGGAAGGTTTTGGTATTACGCTCAAAAGTGTAACAGTTTGACTGTTACTTTCCGGACGTAGGAATTGTTACATGAGCAACGTAAAGGTGCGCACAATATATCCCATTGTGACGCAGGCAACACGTAAGTTTGACGCAACTAAAATGTTTCAGAGCAAAGTAAACACGATGTCTAAACGATTTTGAAACTACTCTAAATTTATTGTTTGAAATTCATTAAAGGATAAATGGTTCATAATTTAAGACTTAAAGGATTATATGGTTCATAATTTAGACTTAGTCTATTAAGTATTTAAGTCTTTTGAATTTTTTTATAGAAATTGCTTTGACTTGTTTGTAAAATAATTGAGGTTAATGAAAACAGTTGTCCATGGGTAATTCGGGTAACAGTCCAAATCGTTGTCCCTCGGTATCGTGATGACCAAGAGAACTGTGCCCTCAGCCTGCCGGCATCAGGCATCAGTTCTCTTGGTCATCCAAACGATACCTTGGGACAAACAATGTTGGACTGTTTACCCGATCCATGGGACAACTGTAATACTAACAGTTTATTCTCTTCTTTTGTTTTGGTCAATAAAGAATTATGTGTAAAACATAACAAAATGTCAGAAAACTTGCATTCCCTGGAAGATAATTCTATATAATTTCGTGAAAACATTCGAACAGTTAATCTAGGCTGTTCAAATGTAGAACATAGACTCCATGGACCCCGTCTACACTGTCTTAAATATTGTTGTCGGGTGTTTTTTTTTTGCACATACAAATAACACAGCAACTTATCACAACTAGAGCTATCGGATTATTAAATAAGTATGCTACTGTTTGACTGTTTATATTGTATTTGCCTTTGGTGTGCTCTCTCGTTTTGCCTACAGTTTTTCTTGCACTTTTCGTTGATTCTGTTTCTAAGTTAACAAGATTTAATAGTAAATTATTGTAAGATTTAGATCAACAAAGAGACTTTGTTAATTTAAAATAGTCCCCCGCGATTTGTATACATGTCGTTTCGAGCTTACATTAAGCGGCAATTTTGACAAACTGAATCTATACGGATGCAGTCGTTCTTCTTCGGGCTACATCTCCGTAATAATAGACCGTGGGGATTGGTAAATAAAGGTATGAATTTCGGATCTTAATAATCTTGTTCATATTTTCACAGAAATTGTCTCATTACACGTAAGCTCATTTTTATGATAATAATCAATTTAAGTAATTTTCTGATCATATTGTCTCCAAAAAATGATTCAATAATATGACAGAGCAAATTCTGATCTCTTTTTTATTAGCGTAAGATTCATTTTTCACGCGCTAACCCCGGCGCCACTAAACAAAGACGTGAAAAATAGGTAAGTGATTGCTCCTTCGCCCAGAGCTCGGCATTTAGAAGTGAGAATCAACGGGTCATTCGATATGAACTTTAAAAAACGGAGGTCCCGTGCGCAGCAGTTGTGTGCATATGCAAAAAATAAAAAAAAATACCCTCACTGCTGAAAAGCTATGATGCTTAGCTATAGGTTAAATTTGCAGCCCTTCACCAGCAATGGTGACGTCTCAATATGAGGTTGAGAATATGCTGCGACGGGACGATAAACAACAAATAATGCTCTCTCTCGTCTCTCTCTCTCTCTCTTCTCTCTCTCTCTCTCTCTCTCTCTCTCTTGCTTTGAGTCCCAATGGAAAATGATCATATCATAAATATGAACATAACAAAAACATTTGTAAGAAAATAAATTTACAGATAAAGTCCTTTCACAAGTTATGTCAAATGTTTGAGCGTATTTTCGTTTTGGTAGAGGGTGGTGGTTTATGCTGGTCCTCTTCCTTTTGCTATATGTTGTTTGTCGGGTGGTGAGTTGTGGTAGTTGAGCATGGCAGCAATGGGAACTGACGTTAAGGAATAGGATGTACATCGCAGAACTAGCATGGACATGGCGTAGTCCAGGTTTTCTGATACAATTGAAAATCGATCATTTCAGTCTTGCTTTTTCAGAAGGGTGTTCTCTGTGTTTTTCTTTCTCTAGTTCTCCAAAACCTCGGGTTAATTGGTATTAAATGCACGAGCGTTACTATACGCTTAATTTGGGTCGGATATGTACGGTGCTAGACTTCAAGGTCTTCAAAGAGTTCCGGTTTGCAAAACACTTTCAGACACTGAATCCAAAACTGCTTATGAGTTTCCTTGATCGCTGCTCTTGTACACTTTAATCAATTTTCCTGTTGTGCGTTACGCGTCTGTATCGCGTGCTTGGGGGACCCGTTTGGTATTAGAACTAAAGGAGATTGAAGAATTTTTTCCTTCAGGTGGTTTTACCACACAATTTCGCAATCTTTTTTCAGAGGTTGCATTCATATTCGTCCTGCGTTGGTAGTAATGAATCGCTGTTTCTCTAGAAAAAGAAGAAAAAAGCCATTGAAGGTTAAATAGGGAATATGCTAAGGGAATTTAACGACCACATACTTAACGTTATATTGAAGTGAGCGTTGCGATTTCTTAGTTATGTAATTTTAATAAACAGTTCACACAACCAATACTGTCAGAATCCGAGCGACATACCGGGGTGAAAAAAATGCCAGAAGTTCCAAGAAGTCATTGTAATGTCTTTGTCCTTGATGACCACTTCCGTTTTGTCTTCTTTCTCACCTGGCTGCATAACTGCATGTGCAAACCGTAAAAGCTTCTGAAAAGTGATCTGATGCATATCAAGCAGCGGATCGATGTAATATAGAACTTTTTGCCCTCCACCACTAGAATCTGTATCTGTGTATATACTTTTCTTAGGGGGAAGAAAGGGGAGTACTATGCTTTTCGGAGGATGTAGGTCCAGTTTACTACCAAAGCATACCCATTATGCTGGACTGCGGCCTTGCCCGGGGAGAATTTCCTGGGTGTAGTATAAATTGATTGTATTCCATCCTTGTCTTGGGTTCGTGGTGGGTTTTTCGTACAGATCCAAATGTGCTGTTGGTTTTTTCCAGGCAGGGACAGTTCCTTTCACCCTACCACAACACTGCCCCTTTGTGGAAGGTTGATGACTTGTTCTATGCCTTTTCTGAGGGGAAGGTTGTGCACCACCATCGCTTAGCGCTAATCCGCCATTAAAGTTTCTCTTCACAATCAAATGTTACGAATGTGTATTGCCATGGGAAGACTTTTCGTTAGAATGGTTTTCAATGGTTTTGTAAATCGAGATTTGCGTACAATTTTTTTGTTTTTGAACGTTTTTGTAACGGTTTGTGTAACTCTGTATACGAGGCTATTTTCTTTAAACAAAGAATTGGATTTCACCAAACGCTTTAATACTATGTAATATGGAGATGTTGTTGTAAATATCGTTGCGGGAATTTTTGAGGTTGAAACCGCGTGCATACATGCATTGAATGGAAAGAATCAAAAGTCGCTGAGATGTTCTTACAAAAATAATATTTTAAAAAACTTGCTGTGTCACTTTCATAAAATCTCCCATTTTAGGACGCAGAGTGTAAGACATTGATTGAAGATTTTTTTTTGATCCAAATAGTTGGATCTTCTTTAAAACATTTAGCATTTCTGTTAGCTTAAAAACATTGTCCTATTTTTCTAGGATCGGCCCCCTCTGCTCACTATCATTTCTTTGTAAATGTATTGCGATATTAATGCATATGTCGCAATCGATTCATTAAAGCTTTGTAACGGAAGCCGGTAGGTGCCAGGGTATTAGAATTAATATTATGTGGCGGCCCGCCAACTTAATGTAACTGGTGAAGCCGGCCACTATTATCTGGCAGCCGCCATATAAATTAACTGGCGGGCCGCCACTTATTATCTTGGCGGCCGCCACTTAATTTCTGCCGCCAACTTATTATCTGGCGGGCCGCCAGTTAAATTAAGTGGCGCCCTGGGACCGCCACCTTACTTATATTCCTGCCGCCAGACAAATTGTAACTTCTACCGTTCTAGGTGAGGTTTACAGTGATGTCAATTTTTGGGGAAGCCGTATTTTTTGATTTCTACATTGAAAGAGAAATCGGAATTAATAGAACAAATTTGGTTTCATGCTTGTTGTTTTAAACATGACTTTTTTGCACTTAAAAATTTACTCAAGATCGCGATTTATTCATTTTAAAATTCCAATTCGATCGTCTGTTGGTGTATAACAAAACATAAGAATACACATGAAATCATGATACATAAATAATGTCTTCTAACTAATACAGATAAAAAAAAAAGAAAGAAGTTTAGTACTTGGTATGAAAAATAAATAAGACCTTTCTGCACTTGAATCGATTTCAGCAGTTGCAAAAATACATTTTAGGAGTGATGTCCATTTCTTAAAAATTCACGCAATATGAAGAGTCTGTCTCAAAATTTAAAATGGAACTTTAAAAATAGAGGATTTCAGTCAAAATATTTTAAAATATTGCCAAACACATAACTGATTTTTTGCAAAAAATTTCGATTAAATTGAATTGGACTGTTTTAAAGAATATGTATTCTGTTTGTAAAAAATACCTCAAAAAGATTATAATAAACAATATTTGAACTAGTTTCCAAGTCTCATCTACTTGTATCATTAATTTAAAACGTAATATAACGAATAGGGGTATAAAATAGAAGGTATTGATGAATAGAAACTGTAAAATCTGTTTTGATTATATCAATCTTCCGCTCACAAAATAATACTCCCTACCAAACCTTTCAAAATCCTGAATGGACACAAAAATTTTCAACTGGACAAGGGTTTTCAGTCTCTCTATAATTATAGTTAGTTCGGAATATGTCAGACCTTTTTGGACGGGACCTTCGAATTTTGTCCAAAATGTATACATGTATCAGCATGTGGGGTCGATATATAGAACAGAGAAGAATATTAGAGGTAGGATCTGTTTAATTTCTCCCATTATACATTCGTTTAATGGGTTCGAGGTCAAGGACGCCTATGAACACGTAACGAAATCCGATGCCTTATATAATCACATCACACCGTGTAAATTTTCTATCTTTCGGAAAAAGTTAATACTATATCCCATCGATTGAAAATTTTTTTAACATCATCAATTTAAAATATTTCATCCAGATGGGTTTCTGTGAAATCACAAATATCAAAACCAGTAACTAGGCTCTAAAAACATGTCTAACTTATTTATAATGCTTCTTACATTTAGATGAAAAATATCTAGATGTAAATTGAGTTTTGTTTCACATGACCCTTGGATTTGTTTCAACATTTTCCTTGATATATGAGTACATGTAGTAATGAACATCTATTTGAAAAATGAAGATTCATGAATAATGTTCTTTGTTACTAATTTTTGATATTAATTGTTTTGCTATTATCTCAAAATATATAGTTTAAAACACTTCCTTCCAGTGGCGTAGCTGGGGCCTTGAGGAAGTTAGGCACCAATATGAATCGATGGATCTGGGGCTGCCCAAAGGCCCCCAGCGGGTCCAGAGGCGTGCTCTATACCCCCCCCCCCCCCCCCCCGGCTGGAAAACGATTTCGTGTTTTTGAGATCACTTGAGAACAAATTCTAATAAATTAATATACAAAATTTTGTGTCTCCTTTAATAGAAATTTGTTAAGGGGAAAAAAAGTACAATCCAATTTCTTTTTAACCAGGCTCCTAAAACCAATAAACCTGGAGAATATGACTTAAGTCTAAATTTCAAAAATCAGCCACTTGAAAAAATATTTTTATAAACAATGAAATTTCAGTAATATGTTCATGATCTTATTTCTTTTTAAAAATCCTGCATGTTTTTAAACATCTGTGCTATAAATCATAAAATACAAGTCATCAAAATTTAGACTTAAGGTATATTCTCAGTTCAATGGTCCTTGGGGCCAAGAGGGCTTTCTAAATAGGATTTTTTGAGCATTTGTCAAATGTTATCAAATTTAATTGGAATAGAAAAAATATCCCTCCCCCCCCTAATATGCATTTGCTCCCAGAAAAGAAAACGCAAACCTGTCTTCCTGTGGCAGGGTAGTAACCAGGAATTTCCAGCGGGGGGGGGGGGGGTTGCACTAAGACTAAGGTAAGGGATCTGGGGACGCTTGAGCATCCCGCTGGTTCAGGGCTTGACCGCCACCTGGAAGCTGAGATATTTTGGCGTTTTAAATTGGGTCCTGGGGCTGCTTTAGAACCCCAGCATGGTGTAGGACGGGCCCTGGTAGGGTTCTCAGGAAAGCAAAGAAGATTTAGCCTTTTCAATTAAAAATGGAGTGTTGCACATGCAGCCAGTGCACCCCCCCCCCCCCCCCCCCCGTTGACGGCTTCGTTGTATGTGGAATGCCATTTTAAAAACCCGATTTTTAAAGCTGATTATTGGAAGGGGTAGTATTTTGATATTGAATTAATTGCTATATATTCAAAAAAAGGTTCAGTTATTATATCAGACAACCTTTGATTCACGTGAACTGATTGTATTATATGAGAATTGAAAGAGAGAAAAGGAGATACAGGCTCAAGACCATAAACTGAGAATGTGACCCGTAAAAATGAAATTAAAGGCTATTACAAAATCACACAAGATAGTGGAAGAAACTGCAATGTTTTGATAGGAAAAGTAAGGGGTAATTTTAATACCTGTTATCAAATAATTATTAATTATTTGCCATGTTCACAACAATTTATTGTTCAATAGATCAACGCAAGTATATGCACCTGTAAGAGAAAAAAAGCAACAAAAAAACAATAATTGGTTTTTTGATTATCATATTAATGTTTAAAAAAAGAACAGTTTTTTATTCCCCCCGAGATCTTCGATTCGGGGGCATATAGTTTTTGGTCTTCCGTTTGTCTGTTTGTCCGCATAAAAACTTTATATAACAATTGGCCATAACTTTTGAAATGGCAAGTGATGGGACTTTCATATTACAAACATGTGTGTTTCCTTATAACCAAGCCCTTTCTTATTGGTACCAGAATTTTTGACCTCCTGACCTTGACCTTGAAAGTTTGACCTTTTTGAAAGCTTCTACCGTGGTGCGTAAATTTACCGAAGAGCGCGATCGAAACAGGGATAGATAGACGCGGGAAATGTACACATTTTGGTGGAATTATCGCCGGCCAAAAAGTTCATGATTAGAAATCAATTAGGAAGAGGTATACATGTATGTAGTATCATGCTTTCTAAAGGGTTGTCTGTGAATGAGAGTTAATTCTCAGTAAGTGATATTTTAAATCCGAAATTGCGAAATCTCATCAAATCAAATCTGAAGATTTATACATGTTACATATTACCGTATATATATAAGGATTAATATGCGTTGATTTGATATTTGCTTCTATCAAAACGAGTTGAAATGGTGTTTTTAATTCGCTGAGGCCTGCCGAGCGAATAGATGCAATCCATTTCATACGAGTTTGATAGAGCAAATATCAAATCACGCAATATAGATATTCTAATTTATCTCATTCACTCTGCTATCACTTTAGCTTTGAGATTACCCAATACCAAAGAAAGCTGAATAGTAAATTGTGCAGTTTTTGGATTGTTCGTGGTTCCTAGCGCCTAAAAGTGAATTTTCTAAGGTTAAGATAAATGATGAAGAATAATTTCAAGGATTTTCAAGGAGTTATGATTTAGCAATAATTGAATTTTTGGTACTTCGATATCTATGGAAGTGTATAATTTTTAGTAAATGTGATTTCAGTTTTCTTTTCAGGATTACATGACGTATTTGTGTATATGCACCGTACAGTGTAACAAAAAGTGTTCTTCATCTTCAAATAAGCTTTAGATTGCAAGGCATTCTACAAATAACGTTCAAATCTTGGAATGTTGATACATTCCTTTTTTCTAATAGCGAGATCAATGAACCAACTTATTTACTTGATTTCTGACCTTCTTCCTCTCTGCAATCTACCTCCCCCCCCACCCCCTCCCCAAAATCGAAACTAAGTTACCCAGGTAAAAAAAACGCACCCAAACTGTGATCAAAACGCACCCAAACTGTGAACGGATCCGGACCGGACAGACGGAAGAAAAGTAAAAACGGTTATTCTTTAGGAAAGTGCGGATATAATTTATGGAACTTTGAATGGTTCTTATTTTGTTTACTGGTGTTTCAGATGTATGAAGGTGATCTTGTTGCAATTAATAATGTCTTTTGTGGATTCGGAAACTGCATACATATTTAGGGTAACTGGTAGCAGACGGAATGCAGCACATTTCATTGTTTTGTTTGGATTGTTGAATACTGTTGGACACGGGTTAATTCGATGAATTCCCTGGATTTATGAATATTGTGCACATTTGTAGACAGTTTCTGGGCGCCGAAGTAAAAGTTTCAGAGTTTCAAGTTGAACAAGTAGTTCAATTGTTTAAAAATTACAGCTACACTACAGAATATTGGATACTCTGTCTGTATGTTGGGCCGACTATGCAAGTACAATGCTTTATTTCTTTATGGGACTCACCCCTTGATATGTGACTTGACCATATTTCAAGGTACCCTTTAATTTGTGAGAAATGTGATCGTTCACTTACCGTTGACCCACCTTCAAGATAGTCTCAGCGAAACATGGAGAGAAAGTGTGACCTTGATTTTTATTCAATAATGTTAACGGTCAACATAAAATCTGTAAATGTGGACTTGACCTGTGACTTGACCTTTTCAAGGTAGCCACAGGAAACTGAAGGAAAGTGTGACCTTTGATTTGATGCCATAATTTTTTCAAGGTCAATCCCTTGACACTCACATGGATGTTACCTTGACCTGGTGGACCTGACAAATCAAGTAACTATGGAAAGAAAGTGGTGACTTTTGACTTGATTTAAATACACTTGGTTCAAAACTGAAACTTGTATAGATATGTGACCATGACTCTGTGACTTTGACCTCATTTCAGGGTCATAACCCTGTAAGCGATTTTCAATGAAAAGATGACAATAAGTTCCTCAAACTTACATAGAACAACCTTTTATAGTAAATTGATTTTTTTGTCTCTCTCTCTCTCTCTCTCATCTCTCTCCTCTCTTCTCTCTCTTCTCTCTCTTCTCTCTCTGCTCTATCTCTCTCTCCTTTACTTTCGCCACTTATTTGTTTGTCTACTATCTGCCTGTGAATCAAAAAAAAAAAAAGAAAAAGATAGTAAGAGCTGGCATATAAGTGAAACTTACGGTCTTTCGGATATGACCTTTAAAAACGGAGTACCGTTCGCAGCAGGGCACGGTGTGAAAGCAATACGAAGAAACGAGACGGTGAATTTAAATATTGCTTCATATTGAGAAAATTCAACAGCGTTATTTTATTTACCATATTTGCAACATGTGCACATTGAGATCATTTTTATTTTGAAAGACAGTATGATGGTTTTGACCAAAAAAAAATGGCAATGCATTTTGTTTGAAAGCAAATTAGAATCATTTAATTTTATTTCAAGTGATTACCTAGTGCCGATTATCATTGGTTAAAACACCAGGTGATTTTCCAGTGAACTAACTTCGTAAAGCCGGAACTATTTTATTTGCCAATTTGAAAATGGCCACCACTTGAAGTTTGAAAGCTGTTTGCTGCCGATAGCATTAAAATCTTACCTCAATATTTAGCAAAATTTTCTTTCATTCTGATTATACCTCCTACCTTTGTCGCTCTGCTATTTAGCTTATGAAAAGTCTCTGATATTCGTGTAAATTCGCACACTGTTCGATTCTGTCACAAGATCATGTTGGGGAGTTATATTGCAAGATTAGACACGGGATTCTAGTGTAACCAGATGTTTTATCTAGGTTTCACCTGAGTAACTCACGGTGACGTATTGCCAATGTTTTCGTCCGTCGTTCAGTGCGTCGTTCGTCGTCCGTCGTCCGTAACATTGAACATTTATTAACTTTTCTCTTGATAACTTACTAGTCCAATTACTTTTTCAAATTATGGTAATGAAGCACTCTATTGGGACAAGGGGCACAATAAATTGTAAATTCAGGTACTCTTGCCCCCCATGGGGCCTGGGGGTGGGGCAAAAACTCCCAAAAGTGACCAATTTTCAAAAATCTTCTTCTTTACAACCACCATGCCTGAGAGAAACCAAATGTCAAGTGATGTTAGAGCAGGAAGGCCTCTACCAACAAATTGTAAATTTGGTGATCCCCGGGGTAGGGTTCTGACCCCAGCGGGGCCAAACTATGGTACATAGGTATATGTGTAAAACATTTGAAAAACATCTTCTTTTAATGCTATTAATAGAACATTAAAACTAAATGAAATATTTGGAATTGAGCAGGGAGTTTCTATTATAATTCGTAAATTTTCGTGACCTAGGAGGTAGGTTTTGGTATTAGGTGGGGCCAAAATGGTCATTGATGAAATTGTGTTAACAATTGAAGCATTTTTAACTTCTTCTTGATAACCACCAGTCCAATTCTTTTCAAATATTGGTATGAAGCATATTCTGTGAACAGGGGCACATAAATTGTAAATTTCAGGTCTTTTGCCCCCTGAGGCCTGGGGGTGGGGCAAAAAACTCCCAAAAAGTGACCAATTTTTCAAAATTCTTCTGCTTTTGCAACCACCACATAGGTCTGACGAGAAACCAAACTGCCATAGTGATGATTAGAGCAGGAAGCCTCTAACAAATTGTAAAATTTGTGATCCACCGGGGTAGGGGTTCTGACCCCAGGGTGGGGCCAAACTGGTACATAATGTTTATATAAAACATTGAAAAGCATCTTTTTCAATGCTTATGACTATTAATGTGAACTAGATGGATATTTGACATGAATAGGGAACTTTTATTCAAAATTGTAAATTTCATGAGCCTAGGTGTAGGGGTTTTAGTATTGGTGGGCCAAAATGGTCATGATGAAATGTGTAACAAATGAACATTTTACTTCTTCCTTATAACCACCAGTCGTATTCTTTCAAATTTGCTTGAAGCATCTTTGGGACAAGGGCACATAAATTGTAATTTCACGTCTCTTTGCACCCTGGGCCTTGGGGGGGTGGGGCAAAAACTGCCCAAAAATGACCAATCTTTCAAAATCTTCTTCTTTACAAACCACACATGTCTTGAGACGACAACCCCAAATGCATGTGATGTAGAGCAGGAAGACCTCTTACCAAAATCTGTAAATTTAGGTGATCCCCGGGGGTAGGGGTTCTGACCTGAGGGGGGGCAAACTTGGTACCATTAGTGTATAGTAAAAACATTTTGAAAAGCATCTTTTTCAATGCTATTGATATTAATGCTGAAAGTAAATGAATTATCTTGAAATGACGAAGGGAGCCTATTTATCATAATTATACCCCCCCCCTTCGCAACAAGTTGGCCCGCGGAGGGGGTTACTGGTTTAACTGGCAAGTTAAGATTGTCTGATGCATCTCGTCTGTAGGCAAAATGAGTTAACCCCAGACCTCCTTAGTGTTAGCCCTTTTCCCACCTAGAGTCACCATATCATGCATATCGTCTACCATGGGACAAAGTGTTTGTATTGAATTTTGGGATCAAAGGGCAAAGGTCAGTCACTGGACATAAAGTAGCAATATGGTTTCCCGGGTTCCAGAGCATTATCCTTTCAACCTAGAGGCCACATTTCAATAGATATATTACTACTTCATGAGAATCTCTCCTCGTGTA
>CAJDSM010055011.1:0-12311 GCA_903981925.1 Ostrea lurida | reverse complement strand
CATTTCTGATTCATGTGTGCCTTTGTATTCGTCATTCATTATCAAAGTAAGTACTTGGTTCAGCGTGACAATGCCAATTCCATTGGCAAGAATCGATGAGACATTGAAAAACAAAATAGTTTCAGAATGAAAGATAATATACTACACAATATGTAAACTAAAAGACGAAGCTCCGACGCATCCCTTTCAAGTCAACAAAATTTACAAATAATCTTTCAAATCACAACAACAACAATTAACACATGTCTTCAAATTAACCAACCCTGTAGACAATCGGTACATTAAATATGTCAAATATGACTCTGAAACATTCAAAGACACGGTGTGCCTTGAGTTCTCTTTATAAATTATACTTGAAATGTTTTGAAAGGGACATGGACTTGTTTTTGAGCTTTATCTCTTTGTATTAACATTTTTTAAATGCTTCAAGCCATACTAATCTCATATGATGATATTTCTCTAATTGCGTACGAATCGACTATATATGTAACCTCTTGAACTTTGCGATGTTTGAGTAGTGACGTTACATACTGAGATACCTCGCACTCCACAATTACTTTGTTAATGATAAAACGAAAGCGTCGTAGCCTCGTTCTTTGTTTACTATTAAAGATGCTTCACAGTTGAGACACATACTTCTGCTTATAAGACATAACGATGAAATGTGAGAAACCTAGCCGAGCCACTGTATTAATTGCCTTTGTTAAGCTTAAAGTAAACTTGTATTTGTAAGAAAATAAATAATTTAATCACGAGAAACGCACAATACTGAGGCGATAACATTCTAGTATGACGTCAGTATAGGTAACAGAAAAACATGGCGACAATCCTTCTTTTGTCTATTAGCGATTATGAATATGTAAGTGCATGCCTATACTCAAAAAGGACATCTAAAACCTATTTCTGCTGACCAATTACAAATAGGTAAAGGCTAGTCTGGTACCTGCTTGTTAGGGCGTTGACAAGTGAGTTTTACCTGCCCTGTATTCAAAACATGTTACGTCGTACACTTGTGAGACGCGTGTAACTCTTTTGCGGAAAACAAATGATAGAAATTAGCATCACATAGGAAAGAGGGACAATAAATGGAGGAAGAGTGTCGTGCTACGTCATGGCTAATTATCCTCAGTTTTTAGCCTGTGTCCGCGCAGAGCATGAGCAACTTGAGAACATCTGATAACCATATTGGCAATCGTGCGGAATCGTTAGAAATGAGAGAAGAGAGAGAACAGCAGGAGAGAGCAGATGCAGAGAGAGAGCAGAGAGAGAGAGAACCAGACGAGAGATGAGAGAGAAGAGAGAGAAGAGAGAGAGAAGAAGAGAGAGAGAGTGTGTGAAAAATAAGCGAAGAGAGAGTGTGTATGAGAGAGGAAGAAGAGAATGTGTGGAGAAATAAGCCGAGAAGAGTGTGTGTACGAGATAGCAGTAGAGAGAGTGAAATGAACAGAAGAACAATGAGAGGGAATTGAAGTGCCCTGTTACGAGAGTCCCAATGTGTGAGAAGAAATGAAAATGTGTGAGAGAGTGAGTGAATGCATGTGTGAGGGACAGAGACGAAAGGAGTTGAAAAGAAGATAGACCCAATACATTGTACCTTGGTGTGAGCATTGTAAACTCTAAAATTTGAAAACCATTTTGTGCTCAATCAACGTGTCTTGCCCCTTTATTTAAAATATCAACATGAGGCTCATACTGTGTCTTTTAGTGAGTTTACTTTTCATAATGAATATACTTATTCAAAAACTAAACGAGAAAAATGTTGTGTAAACTTGAACCGTGACCAAGAACACAGTCACAGAACAATTAACCGTCCGAAGTAGGACAAATCTTTTTTCGTGAAACCACGATTTTTACAGCTATGTGACTGATATTATGACCTTGAACCCTCAGGTTTTCACGTCACAGATGATGAGAATTTGCGCTGCTCCTTATCCAAGTGTACAGAACACATACTTTTGGTTTTCGGTTAGGAAAACATGGTTTACCTTTGCATGGTATTACACCTTGTATGACAATCATGATCTTAGAGGATCTTAAACTATTATCATAATAGAGATATTATAAACAATGCTTTCTAGTACATTACCGAAATTTTACAGAATATTGTACTCACCTTGTTGTATTCGTGTAAAAGAAGTGGTGTATCTATTCTAAGAAAATATCTTTAACATAATAACTAACATTCTTTTCATAGCAGGTTGGACAGTACATTATTGACCTCAATTTTTTTCTCTTTAGATGATTTCTAAGGGAATTCATAGACTTAATTTTTTAAGGGAACTGTAATACCAAAATGGACAAGAAAACTTGCATAACAGACATTGGCTTCTTGTTTGTAAAAGTTACTTCTTATACTATTGTCTGTTAAAACGAAACTAAGGATTCTTATCTTTCAACATCTGGAATCCCTACTTATACTCCATGTCAATTCCACATAGATGAAAATCTTCAAAATCCACCTTCTTTTTTCTAAATATCTTTCAATATCAGAAGAAATCAGGATCAAAATTTTGAATTACCATAGCCTTTATTGATTCCGAAATTAGCACAATAAAAACGCCTTACAAGAAGTACATCGCTGGTTCCAGTAAGCTGCTACTAACAAAGCCTCTTTCTTTCAACTCTAAGTCTTAACTAAACTAACAAACAGCTATTTAAGAGTCCCTTCAGAGATACTTGCCTTCCACACATATCCCAGAGAGTGGTGTCAATCAGATGGCTGGATTCTTTATAAAAAACTCTTAAAAAAGCTTTAATGGCATAAACCCTAAAATCACGAGATATTTTCCTAAAACTGACTGCAAATCAAAACGCATTATAGATCGCCCACCACTTCCTCCTATCACAACGATACCGCACGATAAAGTAAAATGTAGGCTTTGTTCAGATTCATAGATACCCATTGCTTTTCTAACAAAAATGGCTACCCGAGAAAATGACGAAAACTTTCCTAGTCGTTTTTAGAACACAAGCAACACACTATTTTGGTTTAAAAAAACACTGCGATTGCCCACACAAGTACTCTGATAGATATTTAAAGAACATGTATTGGGTTTTCTATAGAATCAGTATTAATTGTAAGTCTTTAGAGAGCCAGCACGGCCAATCAGCTTATGAACACTATCTTTAAGATATACCGCTAAGATATATCTCTACCGAGGATTCTAGGACATCTTACCAAGGAGTTTTACATCACGGATCAAACATTTCCTAGTAGGCCATAATTACACTTGCTAAATTATTAATCTAAACCACATCACAGTTCAGAATTAAAAGGCAATTAAAGTCCGTAATTAGTTGTAAAATACGCCTCCAAACACCTTTAGGTCCCTCGCAGCAATTTTTTCGTTAATGGCAAGATAGGGGTCACGTGGTCACTGTCGCGTCAATACTCGTCATAAAGACCTGTCCAAATCTTTACCAAGGATGACCCTGTAAGGATATCGCAACGCTCTTAGTTTATCGGTAAATAAATACAATCTCTAGAACAATGAGAGAGCAACCATAATAGACACTCGACATGAAATACTTTTAGTATCATGAACATATCGATCTTACAATGGTTTGAACCTCTAGCAGGTCACATAATAACGAAAAGGAATAGCAAGCCTAAGCACAGTCGCCTCTACATACACATGTAATCCAGTTCATATCAGTCATATGTAGCACGAGATTTTTGTTCATGAAAGTTTAAGCCAGACTCGAATTCATTTCTCTTTGGTACCGAAACCTTAGAAATAATCGTAAAGTTATAAAAAATAAAATTAAAAAAACTATAAATAACCTTAATCTGTTTAATTTTGTGGTACCTTTTCAGCCAGTCCCGGTGAATAATACGACATGCTACGATATAATCAAGGTCATATAAAACACCATCGTTAAAATTGTCAAAAGGAGTATGCAATTTGAGTGCCGTATTATTTAAGCTCTGTCTTGTCAACAAACAAATGCGCATTTATAATTGAATCTATAAAGAGCCATACATTGTTGCCATGAAGTAATTACGATGAGTCAACAACGTCCAGATCGTTGAGCTTGAGCAAAAGACACGCCGCGTGAAATCAAGACTCGTTCTCCCTAGGGAAAGTGCTGAACAATTGGAGTACCAGTTCGTGAAAATATGGTTGTCTTTCAGCAAGCAGGTAAATCCCAAAAATAATTTTCAGAACATCGCCGACAACAATTTTTTTCATGCTGTTCTGTACAATGATAACAATAAAGAGTTAGCAATTACTCTCTTGGGTGTAATTTGATTATAAAACATCAGACCAAAATAGTGTGGCTTTTTGTTTAGTTATTTCACTCAATAAGATGGTGGTGAACAGAAAAGCATTCCTGCCTTGAGGGGATATTGAACACTAACAAGTGGCAGCACAGTCCTATATTACCAAATGTCTTTCGAAAACAAAACCGTGGCTGATTCACTTAAATGGGCTTGTCATGTGTTCCCGTATAGTTGTTTCTTGCGTGCGCTTCACGCCTTCCTGTTCACTCTTTCTTTTTTTTTTCTTTCTTCACCACCCACCCCACTCCCCACGGTTCTCTTCCTTTCTTTTCCTGTTTCGCCCGCCTGTGTCTGCTTCGTGGTCGCCGCATTCTACCTCTCACCGCCGTTTCGGTCCTTACCGTCTTTCCCCTCTTCACTCCCAGGCTTCCTCTTTGCTTTGCCTGTTTTTGCACCTGGGTTCTCTCCCCCTCGGTATTTTCTTTTCATTCGATTCCCCCCGTCATCATTTTACCACCCCACTTCTTTCTCCACCCATCTACTTCACAAATCTGAAGAATCAACACTTCCAGGGTGGTGTGGACACAAACAAAACATAAATCACATTCATTCACATCAGTAAGGCTGTAAAATTACAACTTTAAACATTACCCTCAAATTTGTGTTAACCAAGTCCTTCCCTCCCCAAAACCAAGATCTCAATTGGTTACAACCTCCTTTTAGGCAAAAGATTAAAAGGAGCCGCATATCCTTTCCGAAATGAAAAAACTAAACTTCGTAAGCCGGAACTAACAATGTACTTTATTCCCACTTTTAAAATGGCCACACAAAGCACCGGCCACTTGCGTGAAGTTTGAAAGCTGTTTGCAGTTGAAATAGAATAAAATATTTAACCTCAATATTTACCGGTAATCAAATTTCCTTCATTCTGATTAGATCTACTTTAGTCCCTGGTTCTAAATTATAAAGGTCTCAGATATGGTGTAAATGAAGTTTTTTTTCCCAAACTGTCCAATTTCCGTCACAAGATCTTGTTGAGTTTAATGAAATAAGAGCATACATAATTCTAGTTGCATTTCAAATGTAACAGATGTTTTGATCTCCGGATGATTGGCTTGTTATCTTGCAATTACATTATAAATTTGTTATCAGCTATGTCAATATTAACTGATTTTCGCTCGATGTCAAGAACAAGCATATCGCCATTCATGAAAAATGTGCTTATTCTCCTGGAAAAATTCATGTCATTACTGTCCCAGATTTTTGTTGAACTTTCTAGCATTAATGGTTACCCTTATATCATCAGTTAATGTACCGTCCATACCAAAAAAACCAAACACAAAAGCACAGCAATGAACGGACAACACTTGATCGGGGGGGGGGGGGTTGGGGTTTGGGCGTTAGTACATTTCATTCCGCTGACTTGTGTCGTCCCAATTTTTTATCACTGTGTGAATAGGTTCTTATCTTTGCATCTGAATTTTCATGGTAGAATTGGTATCCTAAAGCCCAAGTATAATTATACACATAATTTTTCCGTCACTTTTAGTACAATCAATTGAGAAAGAATTCTTTTCTGCATAGTTTACTTTAGCGACGCAAGGACAAAATCATATATACATGTATATTGTTTACGTCCATCAATAGTACACTGTTTGTAAAAATAAAAAACGGGAAACCGTTTCGTCCTATTGATAGAAGGGACCCAATTCATGGATGTTTATCGCAAATACCGGGCGTATTTGGAGCGAAGTGGCGAATAATTGTGTCTCATGACATAATTATTTTCTAGTTCTTAGATACATGTGTTCACGTCATCAACTGACTGTACAATTTTCCCATTGGATTTACATTTATTTAGGTTTGAGGTATGGTTAAGAAAAAAAAGCTCTGATTTCGTATGTGATTTTTCCGTTTCATGGTGCATTGGACTTCATCACACTACCCCTCCCACAAAAAATCCATTTTTTAATGTTTGCGATGTTTTTTTCTATTCAATAAAGAAGCGGCAGTTTTGGAGAAACAACAATTTTTTCCTGTCACTTTATTGTACTAGCAATTTTCACCCGCGCTGGTGTCAAATAATGTGAATTTAACATTGAACCAGGGGAAGGGGGGCGGGGTGGTGTGGTGGTCTCATATATAAACTACAGGATATAACAGTATGGCCTAAGTTACCACCTATATAACTACAGGATAATGGTTGGAGATCAGTTGACACTTCGATATTCGAACACTGATTATCTTGAATACAATGGTGTATGGTCATTAAGCATTGAATTCTTATTTTTGGATGTCCGTCGGTGGTATACAGCACCTGGCCCGTTGCCAACAATTGATACCGGCGTTAAAAATAAGAATTCAATGCTTATTTTACTTCCTTAATTTTTTAATGCTATAAATTGTAGGCCAAATAAAATTGCAAATTACGGTTGCTCAGGCGGCAGCATACTGTTTTGAGGTTGCCGCGATGCCGATTTTATCGAATTTTTCAATAAAATAAAAATTGGTAATGCGCTTACGTATCTAGGGAAAATAATCCGCATTATTTTAAAATCTTTTGTGATTCGAATCCGAGGGTCATATGGTTAATAATAATTCCTACATGTACCAAATTATGAATGTTGTTCGTTTACTATCAGGTCCAAATAAATCGTACAACATAGACTCGCATGATCATGCCTGACTCGGTGCAATCTTTCATCTCGGAACTACTTTCGATTTTTTTGACGTGCCACCGAGGTAACCAGTTTTGGATGCAATTTTGTGTTCAAGGTATCCCAATGTTAACGTTGCATATGTGGGTGCAACCTTCGCCCATTGCTGTTCTTTGATTTGTAGGAAAGTTTTTTTCCAAAGGTGAAGGTGTTGTTATAGAAGTATGATAGTAACCCCTCCTACAAAATCTCGTTCAAGCGATCCGTGTAAGATTTCATGGTGTTGTTGGTCATCAGTATTTGGACTGCTTTCTATTCCCAGTCCACTGTATATTTAGTATAGAGTGACTACATCGAATGAACAAGTGTTTGTATTATTCAGTACTTTCAGGTAATATAAGAAAGTCCAGTCATTAATGAAGCTAGGGACTTTTTGGAGTAAGTGCAATAAAACATTCTAATAGTGATAAGTCTTGGTTGAAAGAATAGGATCGCCTACGATTGAGTCTAAAAGG
Source organism: Ostrea lurida (assembly GCA_903981925.1). Taxonomy (NCBI): domain Eukaryota; kingdom Metazoa; phylum Mollusca; class Bivalvia; order Ostreida; family Ostreidae; genus Ostrea; species Ostrea lurida. Next base: position 4,914 of record CAJDSM010055011.1, on the reverse strand, counting down.
AAGATCTTCTGATTAAACAACAAATATATTCTCTTTCTGAGCTTCTATTGCACTTTTGATTTGTGATGATTGTGTACTTTGGTAATCATAGAATTGACTTTCATAGCATCAACGTTCGTGAGTAGTCTCTCTCCTTATCTGTATATTTTCCCGACAATGAAAACCGAGATATCCGCTCAAAGACTCAAGAACTATATAAATACAGAAATACCAGAAAAACTTATAGACGAGGGATTCTAAAAGCGAAGGGATACGACCGGTCACAGTGCTATCTACAAGAAGCAGAGAAACAAGAAGGATAATCATTTGTAATAGCCAACCCGAATCAGAATTTACATCAACAATTCACCAACTTAACAACATTCTAAGACAAGATGAAACAACTAAGAATATTTCAAGATTTGAATTCATTCAACAGCAAGCGCCACGCTAAAAATCTCACACGTAAATTGTGCATTCGTCATTTAATGACAAAAGCTGTTACACAGTCATGAAATGTAAAGATCCAAGATGCGGGGCTTGCAAACTATATAACCGGAAGGCTGACATACCTTTAGGGAACAGTTTTCAAAGTCAACGAAAATATGTCATCGTAATACCAGGAACGTGGTGTATGTGGTAACTGCCATGGGTGTAACGAAGTATTACATGGTGAAACCGTAACCTCTCGATCCCGTGGTGGTAGTTCACAAGCAACAATTTAAATCAACCAGAATACCGTAAATTCCTTAAGTGACATTTAGATTTTGTGGAATAAACCATTTAGTATATTATCCTCTACACATGTTCAGGAGGAACATATATCCATAGGGCGTGTAAAAAAAAGAGAACTTTTATTCATTCTTTTAACCTAAACTAAAAGTTAAGTTTCATGGACATGATGCTGTACATTTTTTTTTCAAACGCTAATTTTACTTTTACGTCACAATTGAGTTGACGTTTCTATGTATTACGTTGTTTTAATCTTGCGTCACAATTGGTTTGACGTTACATTGGTTTCCGCCAATATGTATTATGCGTACTATATAAATTTAAATTCACTCCGCAGTATTATGAGTTGAAGTAAGCTAAGCACATAATGTAAAGCTTCTGAGGATTTTGAAATGATAAGCGCTAAGCTTTACTAAGTTCGTGTTTCTTTTTGTCTTTTTAATATAATAATAATAATATATATATATATTATTATTTATTATATATATATATATTTTATATTATATTAATATATATATTATAGATATTTTTTTTTTTTTTTTTTTAAAGTTGTAATACACGTCACCAAAGGAATGTTTCAAAGAAAGCAATTTTTTTTTTCATGAAGGTGTGCTACAAAGCAACACAATGTTCCAAAGCATGTTTGAGCATAGACATTTATATTTATTATTGTTTATTTTTTAAAGTATTGTACGAAGCCAAAATAAAACTCCCCAAGAAGTGTTTTGAAACATAGTAATTTTTAATCATTTTAATTTAAGTTACTTGCACCAAACACACAATATAATTGCCACAAGAACAGTGTTCAAAGCATAGATTATATTTAAATATAATTGATTATGCATCAGGCACCAATATTTGCCATAAAGCAGTGTTTAAACATAGCATTATGTGATTATTAAATAGGTATTACTACAAAGTAACAAATAAAATTGTTTCAAACAGTGTCTGAAGCATAGCAATTATTTATTATTGTCATATAGTCTATTGCTACCAAAAAAGGCCCCATACACAATAAAATCTGCCATAGCGATGTTTGGACAAGATTTTTTTTTAAAACCAAGCATTTGTTGCTACCAAACAAACACATATATAATTGCCATAAAGCCAGATTTGAGGCACAGTTGTTGCTACTGAACCAAATATCAAGTGCTTAACAAGCATGTGAAAGCATAGCAATTTTTTTTATTAAGCTAGTTGTTTACACACTAAGCAACAAAACTATAAACTTGCACCAAGCAGTGTTTTGAAAACATTGTTGCCAACAAAACAACAAATATAACATGCCAAAGCAAGGTTTGCCAAATAGCAACCAGCACAACTAACATAAAATGTCACATAACGAAGACAAACACATAAATGCACCAATACTAAGACCAACACAAATGCATTTTAATTAGAACATGACACCACCTACAATTATACATCAATCAAGTGCTTTATATAGTTTACAATGTTCCCCAATGAATGTAGCTATTGGAGCATTGCTGGCACTTCGAGACTTATAAGTTTCATCAGTTGAAAACAGTGCATCTCCAATATAAATAGTGCAAATGCAAGACCAGATGTTACGTATTGGTGATGTAGGAAATATGATTATGCTGCTTGAGAGACATAGCCCAATATCAAAACCTCAAGCAAACTAAAAAATTTTTGTGGTGTGGTGTTAGGCAACTTGGCAGATACTTATGTCTAGAGTGTGACTTACTGTGAGAGCAACAGTCTCAGGATGGACCATTAGTCCCCACTTGGCATTTTTTATTCACATCTTTAGAAACTGCCACCACGTTCCAATCTGGTAGTGACCCGTCCTCTGACGGAAAATAGTCATCAAATACCACCCGCCAGCTGCCAACGAACTACTCCTACTGCAATCTATCCCGACAATTCTCTCCCCCACCTATAGGTCTAACTTGCAAATTTCCAGCAGAAAAGGCGCGTTTCCTAAACCATCTTATTGGCGTGTTCTCCTCGTTTGTGCGGACCTTACTGTAAGATTGACAAATAAATACATAAGCAATTTAACTATGACGAGGCCATGTTAGGACTTAGTTGTCTTGTCAGTGCATCTCAACCCTGACGCACATTACAATGTGTTGCAGCTCCTTATGCGAATGCTAATAAGGGGATAGTATTATTTCAGAAAACGAAGAGCTTCTATGCGGACATAATGTCAGAATTCTGAAAAACTAGTACTATAATGTACATGATGGGCTTGCTTGCATGGTAAATCGAAGGGCCATCCTCTATACTAAACACAAGTAATTCTCGAAAGCTGAATCAATGTTCATAACCACATTGGTCGAGTGTATTTGAATACCATGTTAGTATTTGTAGATCCCTAGACGCGCACATCATCTCCGCAACATTCTATGCACTGCTTCTCCTCGCCACCCTGACTAGAAACAAAAAATGAAGCGATAGACGTAAAGATGACAGACACTCCAATACAATGTATGCTTCACCTGTAATCGCATGAAAAATTTTTGTTAGAAATTCATATTCCATGTTGCTTCGTCATTCATTCATAAGGTAAGTATGGTGCACGTGACAATGCCATNATTCCATGTTGCTTCGTCATTCATTCATAAGATAAGTATGGTGCACGTGATCATTGCAAGATCGATGAGACATTGAAAAAAAAATAGTTCAGAATGAAGATAATATACTACATGTAACTAAAAGACGAAGCTCGCGCGTCCTTTCAAGTCAACAAAATTACAATATCTTTAAATCAACAAAATTACAATGTCTTCAAGTTAACAACTCTGTAGAATGTACATTTACGTATGTCATGACTCTGAACATTCAAAGAACGTTGCCTTGTTTTGTATAATTATAATGTTTTGAAAGGGACATGGACTCGTTTTGAGCTTTATCTTGTATTTACATTTTTAATGTTTAAGATACTTAACCTAGTTATTTCTAATGGTCAACAAAATATCGAATGTCAGTTGTTGAGTTACAAGCGAGATACTGCACTCACAATTCTTTGTTATGTAAACAAGGCTCGTGCCTCGTTTTTGTTTACATAAAGATTGCTTCACAGAAAATACCATGCTTAAAACAAAATGAGATGTGAGAAACATTAGACACTGTTTATTTGTGTTAAGAAGAAACTTGTAATTTGAAAAATAAAATATTTAAACGAAACGCACACTGGCATACTAGTATTCAATATAGGTAAAGAAAAACATGGCACGATCCTTCTTTACATAGCGAAGAATTGTAAGTGCTGTATCTCAAAAAGGACATTAAAATTTTGCTGACCATTACAAATAGGTAAAGGCTATCTGGTACCGCTTGTAGGGCGTTGACAATGAGTTACCTGCCCCTGTATTTCAAATGTTACGTCGTACTTGAGACGGTGTAACTCTTTTGCGGAAAAAGATAGAAAACATCACATATGGGAAAGAGGGACAATAATGGAGGAAGAGGTCGGTGCACGTCATGGGAATATCTCAGTTTTTAGCTGTGTCCGCGAGGCATGCAACTTGAACTTCGATACCATATTGGCAATCGTGCGGAATCGTTAGAAATGAGAGAAGAGAGAGAACAGCAGGAGAGAGCAGATGCAGAGAGAGAGCAGAGAGAGAGAGAACCAGACGAGAGATGAGAGAGAAGAGAGAGAAGAGAGAGAGAAGAAGAGAGAGAGAGTGTGTGAAAAATAAGCGAAGAGAGAGTGTGTATGAGAGAGGAAGAAGAGAATGTGTGGAGAAATAAGCCGAGAAGAGTGTGTGTACGAGATAGCAGTAGAGAGAGTGAAATGAACAGAAGAACAATGAGAGGGAATTGAAGTGCCCTGTTACGAGAGTCCCAATGTGTGAGAAGAAATGAAAATGTGTGAGAGAGTGAGTGAATGAATGTGTGAGGGACAGAGAGAATGAGTGTGAAAGAGATAGAAATACATGTACCTTGAGTGAGCATTGTAAACTCTAAAATTTGAACATTTTTAGCTCAATACGTGTCTATGCCCCTTTATTTACAAAATACATGAGGCTTACTTGTTGTCTTTAGTGAGTTTCTTTTCATAATGAATATACATGTACTTATTCAAAAACTAACGAGAAAATATTGTGTAACTTGAGTGAAAGAACACAGTCACGAAAATAACCGTCCGGAAGTAAAAATCTTTTTTCGTCGATTTTGCACATGGTGACTGATATTATGACCTTGACCTCAGGTTTTGACGTCACAATGATG
>CAJDSM010055006.1:58-12461 GCA_903981925.1 Ostrea lurida | reverse complement strand
GGATCTCGCACAGCAGGCGCCCCTTTAATCGCTTGAAAATGACGTAACATATGTCAGTCTGTTTGTTTAATGACACACACACCTATTTCAGTTGAATGTTACAGGAAAATAAAAGAAAAAATATACATGTATATCCCTTCTGCAATTTTTAATATGTAAGGAATAGTTAGTTCACTTGTTCCACACAATGATCCTTATAGGGAATACTTAAGTACTTTATAACCGATAATCGGGCTTGTTCTTAGTGAAATGTTCACATCAAAAATGTTGTGTGTTGACTTGAATCTACATGTTAAAACGATGAATCAAATATAATCAAAATTCACAAATAAATTGCAGTGGTTTGCATTCAGAACTGTTATTCAAACGATCGCTCATTCTGATTTGATACCGATTAAAACGACATGAATGCACTAAAAACACTCAGGTAGATGCCACTATTCTCAAGTAAGCGTGACATTAAAAACATTCCAGTTTAATATGCGCGTACGTATTAGTCGGACATAGACTTCAGGGTCAAAATTTTACTCCCCCCAAAATTGACTTATATATTTATACGGTAATCGCAAATGTACAAAAATAGGATGGGGTCATTTAAAAATCTTCTTCACAAGATCCACCAGGCCAGAAAAGTTGAAATTCGCAACAGTTTCCTAACATAATGCAAATTCAAGTTTGTTAAAATCCTTACAGTTACTTTTACATTATACCACCTGGGGTAGGGAGGGGCCACTATTTATTTAGTGGGTGCGTAATTTCCAGAATTAATAAGCTGAGAACGGAAATACATGTACATACCACCATATTTATAGACCTTATACACCCCATTATTTTGCCCATGACGGTCTGTTTACGTCTATTCAATTGCAACCTACGAAATACTAAATTTATTGAAGCGAAGAAAAAAAAACCCTGGACCATCACGTGAATAAACATGATGTGTGTGTTTTTTTTTAATGATATTGGTCCGATTGAGCATGTGTAGATATGTTTACATGTCCGTGTGCTTAAATCGAGAAATTGTACCTCTACCCTGACAAATTTATACTGTTATTTTCTTTTGATTAACCGTCCGTGAAGTCCGCAACGCAATGGAGCATATCGCCATTAAAACCTTCACAACAAGTCCTTTTAACAAAATATCCTCTGAGCATGGATGGCTGCCGTATTGGTGTTGAGGGTTTAATCTAGTTATATATAGCCGTCAGCCAACTCTCCAAAGAAAATCTAATTCCAAAGCATAACAACTGGAGGTCGCGAGTGGTCAATATTCTCACCGACAGAAATATACACGCATAGTTCTTCTGGAGACCTGGCGCAACTCTTCATGAAAGGGTAAGTCTTTTTTCCCCCGTATGGTTATTGGAACATGCATATATATTAATGGACAAAAGTACTAGACTGCGGGAGACTGGTTTGTCATGTCTAAGACTATATATAGAGCATTCTTAAATTCCTATAGTTGCATGTCGAAAATCTACCCATCAAAAGTGTGGATGAATCGCTCTGCTTACATATACGATGTCCCGTGTTTCACCTGCAAAAATCTATAATATCTATCACCGTTGATTTTCTTCATAATTGAAAATATTGATTTCTGCTGTGGTGAAACCATTAACTAGAATGCTGAATTCAGTCGAATACGCATACTTGTTTTTCTGGCAAACAATGTAACAAGGTATTTAAAGGCGATATGTTTAGCGTCCATCTTGCCTTTTGTGTAGGTGACGATTAACTCTTATTTGATTTGGACAACAATGAATCTTTTGTGTCTACTAGAGCCTAAGGTAGCTACAGACAACGGGGCAATAGTATTAACTGGTTATTTAGTGGGAGAGGGGGTGAAGATAATAAAAAGCTTGTTCATAATTAATGCATTATATTGAATTTTTCTTATTTCTATTTTTAAAAAAATGTACACTAGGTATTAAATATTTCATAAATATCATGGTCAAACGGTTTCACTGTAAAATTTAAGCCTTTGGAGAAAAAAAGAAGATAAAATCATCGTAATCCGTAATCGAATTCAACGGGTTGAACGGGATGTCGCAATGCATCGTAGAGCTGGCTCTCATTTTGTCGAGCATCGTGACTGTTCCACATGAAACTGTTCCACATGAAATATTTCCATTTTCTTTATTTCTGGGAGGGTTTAAATAAGGATAAACTGGATTTCTCGAGTATGGGTTAATCCTATAGCATCAACATCCTGGCCCCTCATTGATTTTAACGCGTAGTGAAACACGGTGAAATGTACACTATTCAGGTGGAAAAGCAAGGTGAGCATGTGTTTTGTGTTTGTAACAAAGCAAAAGATGATTTATAATATATCTGTTGGTTCAGGCATTGTACGTGTACATTTCTTGTTTCCTTCCTTTCACGACAGCCCGTCTAGTTCAGCTCTCGTGAGCGTCGTTCCTTGGGGAAAAAAATAAGACTTGATAAAAAAAAAAAATGGAACTACATTCAGATAAAATACTTTTATTGATTTTTTCATATAATATTGGCATATAGCACTATCATAAGATATTGATTCATGATTAGCTTCTTTAAAATACGTAACTATTCCAATTATGATGCCGAATTTTAGTAAAGTAAACTGATTCATGTTTGGTTGTATAGTAAGTTGTAAATAAAACAGTAGTTCATATTTCTTGCTAGGAGATATATATGGATAATACATAATACATTATATAGTGGGTATGTTATTTTATAATGAGATTTAAGGTCATACGCACGTTCTTATTCGTATTTATATAATTTTATAGAAATATTCTTAATATAAAACCATATAGAACCCTTAGATATTCTTTAGAAAAAAATCAGACCATATTTCCTGTGTTTTGGAAATAGATAACAGTTCATGAAAAAATGTAATTTTCACAAATTATATATACTTGAGTATATCTGAGTACCTGTCTTTGGGAGAAAACAAATTGCAATGCACCTGTATATTACCCGTACTACGACACACAAGACACAGTTGTTGTATGATTGTATTTTCATCATCATCAAATAATTCTGAAGGGATTGAATGATGTCTGCTTTTCTGCTAACTCTATATTTATTGGAAGTCTTCAATTTGAGATAGGAAAAAAATTGGTGGATAATTACATTGCGTATGTCTCTTAACATGTATCAATTTTAAAAAATATTTGTGATTTGATGTCTAATCAGTCATTTGATTATTAGTCTTTGAGTAATTTCGTCGTCTGTTCTTGCGATCAAAGAAAATTGTATGAATATATTATTATATCATTTTGTGATATCAGATCAAATTCAGATATAACATTTCCAATATTGTATATAGAATTTGCAGTTCGTGCTTCAGAAAATTTTAATCACTTATTGATTCTCGTACTCATATCAACATATCATGTCAATAGACAGCAACCTACTTAAATACAGCTTTAAGAACTGATTATTATAGCTTCTAGATATTTTAGAAGGTTACCGTCAATGATTCTTCTTGTAGATCAGAATCGACTATGTTCTTACTTTTGTCATAGATATTGACTTCAAATTCATTCATAGTCTCTTATTCTCTGTACACTACCAGACTTGCATAGAAGGGGGGGGGCATAACATTTGCTCTACTGCTGTGTTCATAAAGTGTTTATTGTATCAAATGTTTTAAATCACCATGCAATGAAGATAGGTGGCTTTATCGAGCCGAGAACCCACAGAGGGACCAAATATCACAGTTAAAATTTAAACTCTCCAGAAAAGGAAATAAAAATGCATTTAGATAGAACTTTAAAACAATCAATCCATAGTTTAGATATGCTTAATTAATAGAGACAAAGCCATTTGTTTGATACTTACATGTAATTCTACGATTACAGTTGAAATTAAGAACTTTGACCTTAAGACGTATTTGTTGTGAGTAACCTTGATGTTCTCCGAAATGACCTTTGTATGTAGTCATTTTGTATTCTCCCCGCAAAATTTTCCGGAGGCATAATTCCTTCATAATGAGGTATGGGTCCATGAAGAATATCACTCGGTTGAATTGATATAGCTTGTTTTCTAGTTACTAGCGATTCATTTGATGTACATTATGAGTATGGCACTTATCAGTGGCGGATCCAAGGAATTTCAGAACCGTGGGGCGCGGTCCCGGCGTTGTATAATATTTTGTGGTCTGGAGATTGTTTTGATGACCCTTTACACATACCATATGTTTTTTGTAGTGAGAGTAGAAAAATAAAATACATATTGTAACATTGCATGTTGACTACTACTGCAGTCAAAATTTACAAAAACATACCCCCAAACATTTCAAACAGGCGGCACGCGCCCGGTGAGCCGCCTGGATTCCGCCTTTGCGTATGTAGTATCACTCAAACATAGTATATAAACGGTCAAATACATACAGGAAGCCTTCGTCCGGATACATTGAAAGTCGGTTAAAAGTAGAAAACCACATCCGTGAACCTAATTTGTTGTTTTAAATAAGATGAAGGGGGGTACCATTCAGCTATCAAAGTTTGTTATAAACTTTATAATACTATATGCAAAACAGATATTTTTAGCTGTTTCAAATGTGGAAAAATGCCAGAAATCTAATTGGGATAGATATACAGCTTTGACATTTTTCGAACAATGAATTAAATGTTGAAAATATAAATACAATTCAACTGTTGATAAATTAAAATTATTATCTATCGGCGCACACGCTCGGATTACAGCTTTATATTCAATATTTTTTTAAAAATACCCTGGTGCTCTCGGAATATCTTTAAATACATAACTATTCCGTCGTGTTTAAATTTCTATTCTATCATATATATATTTTATCCTTTCTATTTAAATACATGATATTCATCTATTCGCCAAAAATGTTGGATCACTGCTTAGTATTTAGTGCATCATATTCAGATTGTATTAGAGTCTGAGTGGTGCCAGAGTTGCAAGGTAGTGTTTTTTGTGCTTTACTCACACCCTCTGCACATAACGGTTTGTTATAGTTTAAATAGGGTATATTTTTCATTTCGATATCTGTTATGAGTGAGTTTAGTGAGTGCGAAAAAAGTATAAATAGTTTCGTATGATTACGGGAATTTTTATTGACAGTGGCGGATGGGGAATTCAAGGCACTCTCTGTTTGACAAAAATCATTCTCGCCCAACTTTTTGATTTGATTGACTTAATTATATGATTCATGTAGTTCATATATATAATGCTCTAGTCTACAGAAAATAAAGCCACATTTAATATTAAAAAACATTTATATAAAACAAATAAAAATAATATTTTTGATGGATATAAAAAAAAAAAATTATGGGCATAGCAAGCCCGGGGGGGGATGGAGGTATCTATTTTTCACTTTATTGAGTTACAACGATCACAAAGAAGGATCAACTGCTAAATGATTCATATTCATACCTAGTGACGGGGGATAGATAATAACGTCAAACACTGATCCTCATTCGAATAGTTGAGGAGGGGACACAAATATGATGATTACCATCCCTTTGAGGAAAGGGAAGGGACATACGTAGGTGATACATCGATTGACGACCGCGCCCCCCCCCCCCCCCATTTTCTTATACCTCCCCCCCCGCTTGACTGCTGGGACCTATTCTAACCCGGACCCCAAATGAAAATACACACAAAATTTAAACCCCAAATGGACAGACAGACATAGCTGTATCATAATACGTCCAGTCTAAGGACAGGCGTATAAATATTCGTGCTGTTTGTCTTGTATAGGAAGATGATATATATACAGAGTAGGTTTCAGCTATTTCCAAAGTTTCATGTAGCGTAGCACCACAGCATGTACAGGGCTAAAAGACTACGGCCCTCAGATACTGAAGAGGAAGCGCGGCTTCGCCAGTTTATGATGTTTCCCATGTGAGCTTGTTGAACCCAAATCAGTCAACATATGACTTAATGATAATTTGTAATCGCAAACAAGGTCATGAATTTGCGAAATGATGACTTTAAACGAGATTCGTTATAACCCTGCAACATCAACTTTTTTGTTAGTAGTTGGCCTCGCTTACGCATGGCATGATCTTGCGTATCGAATCAACTGGGAGACATATCATTTGCTGGACTGGCGAATGCACAGGGGCGATCATAAATTTTGTTATTACCATGTTTAAACGCATGCTAGGACTAGGGAACTAATTCATTGATGTGTATTTTGTATCATAAGTGATGTGGCAACAGAACACAGGATAGTTTCACACTAGTCCAGTCAATGTAGGTGAAATAAGACCAAACCTCAAACAAATTGCAACAGAGGGTTTCTTAGCTTTAATGAATACATGTAGTTTAAATGTATATGTAGCACATATTAAAAATCAGACAATGAAGTTTTATCAGAAAATTATTTTGGTGGTGTCAAAAAGGGGGTATATGTCTCTGAAATTCCTGAAAAACTTGACAATATAGAAAACTGAAATATACTTCAAATTATATTTTATTTTGAATCATTTGAAGGCACCGATGCCTTTACATATAGACAAAGGAATATCAGTTATTGTATAATAATTATAAAATCATCACTTAAAAATCCAATAAAATAAACCCGAGGAACAAAAAGATCTTTTCTTAATAGAAGGGTACTCAGTCTTCAATGTCATCAATTGTCTGAGCATTTGTACAGCTGGTGCCTCAGAGCATGAGATGGTACACATTAGACCGTGCCGTCTACATGAACAACGCTTATTATCACAGCCTGATTTGCATCGGCATCTTATAACTTTGAGTAAAGTTTTAGGAGCCGCAGGTCAATGCATTTTCACTGGAAAAAGTTTGTCTTCCTAAAGCATCTACCCCCAATTTATTGGATATGTATGCACATCGAGGACCTATTCTCGGACTTGATGGTATGTTCTAAGCGAGTAGTGCTTGATTGCATCCGTCAAGAAATTGGTGGTAGTGTTTTAACTTGCACATTTGTAAGAGTGTTTGATATTACTTTACACGCCCATTTTCTGTATCTGGTGCCTATCTGTAAATAAGTGCTTATTTTTAACAAGGCTGGTACACTTATTCAAGAAAACGTCCTAAAACAATTGACTGTGCCCAACATTATAATTATTTGGGAATTCATTTCACAGCTTCAGGTTCTTTTACCTTTGCACAAATGGAATTGTACAAAAGAGCAATGAAAGCTTATTTTAAATTGAATAAATATTTTTTATCTTGCAATCCTGGAACTAATGTAGCTATTCATATTTTCGACCATACAGTTACTCCTGTCCTTTTATATGGTAGTGAAATTATGTCTCCACTCTTCCAGGGGGAGACATATTGTTTTCGTACTCTCTGTCCGTCACAAAATCTCGTTTAACGCTTTTCCTCCTAAACCGCTTTATTAGATAGACGTGAAACGTCGTGAACGTACACAGCTTCCTTGCCATTTGTAGATGTGCATAGCGTCGGGGACAGGAGGATCCAATTATTTTCCTTGAAGTTATGGGATCCAACAGGAGTGGAGTGTGTAATATAGTAGTTGTGAACACTTCTCCTTCAACACGAGCAATCAGATAGCCTTGAAACTTGTGTACAATGCTTCATTGCCATTTGTAGATGTCATATTTTCAGGACAGGAGGATCAATTATTTTCCTTCAAGTTATGGTGGATCCAACAGGGGTGGAAGGTGTATTATAGCTTGTGAACTCGTGAACGGCTTCTCCTCCTAAACCAGTTATCAGATAGACTTGAAACTTTAAACAGTGCTTCCTTGCTATTTCTAGATTGCATATTGTCGGGACAGGAAGGATCCAATTATTTTCCTTCAGTTATTGGTGGATCCAACAGGGGTGGAAGGTGTAAATATAGCTTTTGAACTCGTGAACGTTTCTCCTCCTCAAACGCTTATCAGATAGACTTGAAATTTTGTACGTGCTTCCTTGCCTTTGTAAATGTGCATATTGTCAGGACAGGAGGATCCAATTATTTTCCTTGAAGTTAAGGTGGATACAACAGGGGTGGAAGTGTAATATAGCTTGTGAACGCTTCTCTCCTACATCGCTTTATCAGATAGCTTTGAAACTTTTGTACAATGCTTCATTGCCATTTGTAGATGTGCATATTGTCAGGACAGGAGGAACCAATAATTTTCCCTTGAAGTTATGGGGATCCAACAGGAGTGGAGTGTGTAATATAGCTTGTGAACATTCTCCTTCTGCACGAGCAATCAGATAGCCTTGAAACTATGTACAAATGCTTCATTGCCATTTGTAGATGTACATCATATTTCAGGACAGGAGGATCCAATTATTTTCTCTCTCAAGTTTATGCGTGGATCCAACAGGGGTGAGGGTGTAAAATAGTTGGGACCACTTCTTCTATACGGTCTATCAAATAGCATTGAAACTTTGTACAATGCTTCATTGCCATTTGTAGATGCGCATATTGTAAGGACTGTACAGGATCGAGGATCCAATTATTTTCCTTCAAGTTATGGGGGATCCAACGGGGGTGGAGAAGTGTAGCTTGTGAACGCCTATCAGGTTAGTTTTGATGTTTGTACAATGCTTTAAAGTCTTTGTAGATGTGCATATTGTCTGGACAGGGAGGATCCCAATTAATTTTCTTACAAGTTAAGGTGGATCTAAGAGAGGTATGGATTAAAATAGCTTGCGAATACTATCCTATACGGATTATCAGATGGACTTGAACTTAATTTGTATAACATGCTTCAATGCATTTACAAATGTGCATATTATCAGGACAGGGAGGATTCAACAGTTGACATATCATAAATTTTATAGCAGATCTAAGGGGGTGTCGATGTAAAATAGCTGTGAACACTTCTCTTTCTATATATAGCTTATTAGATAGAGAAAATATATCAAAAATATTTCAATGCTATCATTTTTGTCAACAGCACAAAGTTACTATTCATAATGTCTATGTTCCTGCTTGTGCTCTCTCCTCCATATCATGTAGTCACTTGAGGAGGAGGGAGACATTTGTTTTTAATAAAAAAAATTTTAGTTTGGGGAATTCAGCTAAGTTTAGAAAAAGATAAAAATAAATAAATCAATATTCTGAAAAAATTAAAAAAAATGTAAAAAAAAAAATTACACCACTAAGTTTTGCAGACAAATATTGGGTGTTCACACAGAAACCATCAACTTTGGGAGTTTTTTTCAGACTTGGTAGATTTCCTATATCCTACAACATGTTAAGCAGTATGCTGAATTATTGGTATCGGCTTAGAAAACATAGAACCTTTTAATAACATAATCTAAATGCATAACACAACTCTAAAGAACTTGATGAAAATAACATCCCTTCCTGGTTTAGCCTATAAATGCCATTCTTGACATTTCCCAAAATATAAACTATCAAAATAAAAGAGTGGTATCTGCAAACACCTTTCAAAGAAACAAGTTCATACTGCCCTTAGATCATTATACTTGACTCATTGGGTTATAAATAGACAGGACCAATCTTAAATTCTAAGCTAAGACATGCACACAGTTAATGTTTTTTTTTCAAAGAGAGAATTATTTGTCAATTAGTAAAGAATTTATGATTGCAGAAGAAGCTTTAGCAGATTCAGAATTTCGTGTCATAAATTAATCATTGAAACCGGTAGATACAGAAAATTACCTGCGGATCTTAGAATATGTTCACATTGTAACTCTGGTGCTGTGGGTGATGAAATGCATTTTCAATTGTTTTGTGACAAATTTCACTGTGAAGACAGGGCAATGTTACGAAGTAATAACAAAGTGTGTTCTAATTTCAGTCGACTACTAGATTGGTTAATGAATAATGAAACCCAAGAATCCTCTCACCTGTTTCCAAATTTATAAACTTGTATTGTGACTAATATAATTCTTTTAATATAATGTGAAGGTTTCAATACAAATAGGCGAAGGAACATCGTGTAAACGTAATCAATAATCCAAAAAACATATACAAAAATCGAGTGTAGGGCAACACGGACCTCCGACAAAAGCGATAAGGTAGAATCAGGTGCCATGGAGGAGTAATCCTCTGCTGACTGGTCACACCCGCCGTGAGCCGTAGTCGACATAAGTTAAACGGGATTACCCGTAGTCAAATTTAGTAGGAAATGAGTATAACAAAGGGTATGAACAATCATCAACATATGACTTAGTGATACTTTGTAATCGCAAAACAGGTCATTTATAGCGACAGTAGAATTTGCGAATGATGACTTAAACGAGATTCGTTAATAACCCTGCAACTTCAACTTTTTTGTTAGTAGTTGGCCTCGCTTTAAAATTCTGCATACGCATAGCATGCTCTTGCGTAATCGAATCAACTGCGAGATATACACACCATAAGCAGGTGATAGTGGTATATTACTACATAGAAAGGGCAAGTTGACGATTGAAAAGTTAAAGTCATCACGCTTATCATATAATGTAGTTGTCAGTTCTGCCATTAGTTATTTTTTTTTCCTTGTGTGATTACAAACGTATGAATAATTTCTTTATTCTTGAACGTCAAACTTTTGGTACGAGGCGGAACAAATTTATATATCTCTTAAGCGAATTGCGAATGAATGAAAGGTGTATGTATACATGAAAAATAATATTACTAAATATTATGACATATAGTTCCCTTGCATCGTCCCTTGGTATCTTTAGTTGCTGATCAAATTATGCTGTACTTAAGGTGTTAATTTTATCCGCCGACACAGCCCGTGGAATCCACCATAAAGGGCAACAATTCTTTCTCTCCAGATTCTAATGAAATGTTGTTGTTTCACGACATCTCCTGCAGGATACCAAACATTCTCGTTAATGTTAGTATTGTTTGATGTTTTCTTCATTGCAGCAGATATTCTAGAGGTTGTGTCACAACCTGTAAGAGCTTAATTATTATCACAAGGCAACACCTTGAGCAGACTTTGTCCAGACTGGTGTCATCTGAGTATCCCGCATCTCTGAGGACATTTTGCACTCTTACTTGAACGATAAATGATGTGGGATGTCAACGGAGAATGATTGATTATCTATTGTTTTACCGTCACACCGAGAATATTTCACTCCATATGAGAACGTCACCAGGGGCGGATCCAGAAATTCGAGTTTAGGGGGGGGGCGCAACATCATTTGAGGCTGGAGGCCGCCTTAAGAGCCCCAGCGGGTCCAGGGGCGAAGCCCCCGGAAGCTCCAGAGTTTTAGAGATTTTGTAGGGCTTTGAAATTTGTTCTCCGAAGTAGTCATTTTCACTATATTTCTGTCATTTTAATCAATAAAATGACGCCAAATTTTGAAGGTTTTTGAATGGAATATACCTTTTCTCATAAAAGCAACAATAAATCAAATTGATTGATTATTATTGTTCTACGTCCACCGAGAATATTTCACTCATATGGAGACGTCACCAATGCGGTGAGAGCTGCAAAATTTAGACCTATGCTCGGACTCAGGCGCCTTTGAGCAGGGAGGGGTCTTTATTGGTTACAGCCTGCTGTGACACGGGGCCTCGGTTTTTTCCGGTCTCATCCGAATGACCGCCCCATTCACGGTCGCCTCTTCTGACACGCATGGGGATGCTGAGGACCTATTCAACCCGGATCCCCACGGGACTACAATAAATTCAAGATATTGTCATTGCTTATATCTTTACAAAATTAAGAGGGGGGTTCGTGTGTAATTTAATTTAATTTTTCCAGTGAAAAATAAGATTAATAATTACACTTGGTAAATTTGAAGGGGGGGGGGGGCGGCCGCTCCCCTTAAATCCGCCACTGGTACCATTACCGGTGAAGGGCTGCAAAATATAGGCCTATGCGGCACTCCGGGCCTTTGAGCAGGTAGGGATCTTTATCGTGTCACACCTGCTGTGACACGGGGGCCTCGGTTTTTCCGGTCTCATCCGAATAAACCAACCCCATTCCGTCGCCTCTTGATGCTGAGGACCTATTTCAACCCGGATCCCACGGATAGAAATCAGGACTAATACATCGGTGTCTTCTCCAATTATCTCGGACAGACTGACAGCGGTTTTAGCTCTTAAGGGTGTCTGCCTGATTAAAATCAAACCTCACACTTCGCCTCATTATGCGGATGATCGCTCGTGGGGAGGTCTGACGAAACTCCACAAGGGGTCACATCATCTTCGCTAGCCAAGGGTTTTCGGTCCACTCCGCTCCCCATAAACCCTTGGCCGATATGCACTGCAAAACGCCGGGTCACTATTGATTGGCGAGTTCGGTAAGCGACGGACCAATGAAATCTCATTTCACAGATTTTAACAATTTAAACTGTTTAACAATCGAGGAAACTAATGGAAACACTGCGCGAGATTTTGTCGTCTGTACTTCTCAAAAACAAATTTATGTTGACAAGAACAAGTAATAGAAGTTTTAAGATTCGAGCAGTCGAGGGATATAATCTGAATTTCATGGCATGGGCTTCCGTAAAATTTTATACGTAAATATATGTATAC
>CAJDSM010055005.1:108-18400 GCA_903981925.1 Ostrea lurida | reverse complement strand
AGTGAAATATTCTCGAGTGGGACATAAATAATGAATCAATCTCCGTCACACATCAAGCTGAAACTTGCTAGCTATGTAGCTTTCTCAATGTCGATCTATTCTAGGCTCTTTGCCTCTATTTGAAAATTAATGTTATATGGATGCAGAAAATTTCCGGTCAGCAGAGGATGCTTACTCCCCCATGGCATCTGATCCTGCCTTCGCTTTTGTCGGAGGTCCATGTTGCCCTACACTCGTTTTTGTATATATGTTTTTGGGACTATGATTACGTTTAACACATTGTTAACTTCGCCAATTTATATCGCCATCATGATATGACACAGTTCCGGGGTATGCCTTTCATTGAGTTGAGTATTTACGTTAGAAACGCGCTGTAAAATTTCCTAGACATGCAGGGCTACTTGTAAAATGTGTTGGCCCTGCCAGAGAGCCACTAGCCCTGCAATATATTTTGTTTATAGTAGGTATACTAATTAGCTTATCTTATTCAAGCGATATGATTAGAACTTAAATAATTAACATCTTCAATCCCAATCATAAAAATGTCGATGTTATTGCAACTTCATTACTCATTTAATGCATCTAAATTTCTCTCGGCGGAAATTTTAACCCGTCTGGTCGGGCTTCTTTGCAAAGAAATGTGTTCACCCGCGGTAGAATTTATACGGGTCGGGCGTACGGCTATTTCAAACACTGATTTTAACACTTTCTGCACCTTTGCATATCATCATGATGGTACTTTAACATTTTAGAAATCAATTTAGCTTCTCCACTGCAAGTTTTGCCTTATGCATGGGTAGATTAGGATCTTGTGGAAGGGCTTGGAAAAAATTTAGGGGACACGGGTATGTTAGTCGTTTCTCTGTTTCTTGGAAATAGCTTAAATTAAAAAATATTTAAAATTTTAGCGGCCGATTTGATGCTTTGCATCAAAATTATGTTATACTGTACCAATTTTGATGCACCAGATGCGCATTTTGACAATTTATGTCTCATCAGTGATGCTCATACCGAAATGTTGGAAATCCGAAATATGTAGTTGAGCTGAAAAATGGAGTGCCAAAATTTTGTAGAGCTGAAAAATGGAGTGCCAAAGACTGGAGCCAAATACATCGAAGGATCAGGGAGATAATCTTTAATTTTGAAATAATAATCTAATTCTACCACTACAATTAAAAATATATAATACGTATTTTCAAGCTAATTACAAAGTACATAGCTACTGGACTGTACTGACCATCAGGGACTAACAGTCCACCAGCAGAGGCCTCGACCCAGGGGTCATAATGTTAATCTTGTACAGTACCAAATGAATTAGATATAAATTTTATAGTTTTATAAATTCTGCCTTAATAGGAAAAAAAGCTGATTACTTAACAACATCGTCAGAAACCCACGGTCAATTTCGCATACGTTTACTGAGTCAGTCAGCGTATGCGAGATTGGCCATGAGTTTCCGATGATGTTAATTAAGGAGCACAATTAGTGCCTCGATGTCCAATAGACTTGATAAACTGTAATTTATTAAATATTGTCATTTAGGAACATCAATATCTTTTTTATGAACAAGTGACTACAACGGACAAAGAAGAAATGTATCTCATGATCAACTTATTTTAAAGTGTAGCTTTAGCATAATTTATGTAAGATAAATTCATATACATTTATGTTGACACAAAGAAAATGACATTGCTAAGAAGAATTATAGAAAGAATGCGTGAGGATCTAGTAAATTCATCGCCGAACGAAGCATTGTTGTAGTGTTTAGGAAAATAGAAAAACTTGGCAAAATTCAACTACGGCTGAAGATAAAGGATGTTTTGTTTGGTTCCGTTGACTATACCTTATTGGAGGTAATTTGCTATTATAGAAAATATGCTTACTTTTCTGCGTCGAAACGGCTGTACCAATGCAAAATACCCACCACCACCCCGAAATATTTGCAGGTAGTGTCTTTGTCCCTTAAAATCAAAGGGGCGGTTGAATTCATGTAACTGTCTTGTGAAGTTGTCTCTCTTTGGCTGGAACATTATCTCGTATTGAAAGTATATATTAAAACCAACTGTGCACCTGTGTCGGAAGTTTGTACCTTTGTTGACTTTGGAGCATGAATGTGCTTGAAGATTGGGAAGCACGCAATGTGGCATGGTATAGCGGTGATGTCGAGCTCTGTTCAAGATGTTTGAAATTCATGTTCTTAAAACTGTATCCACATTCGTCATCCGCTATGATATAAATATGTCGTGATGCTGCGGGGGGGGGGGGATCGAAGGGTAAACCTCTGTTGAACATGTACCCTGTGGGAGAAGAGAGGAAATGTAGTGTTGCTATACTTCCGTACTTCACAATTGATGGAAACACATTCTGAAATTACCAAAAGATACCTTTTGTTTCTGCCGCAATGCACCTATTAAAGAAGATACGAGGTCATAGGCTTGAGTGCAGGGAATCTTCCATTCGCTGATTCTGAGGATATATTATAAAGTGAACGCATGGTGTGTTTTAGTTTTCCAATACATTGGACAAATACTGTAAAAACTGTTTTGAGTTATCACGTCAAAACAAAAATGTCCATAACAACAGAGATGTTGCCATACATACAGACAAGGTGACGTGAATCCAGAATTTATACACTTTCACCTTTTATTGTAGAGTACAATTGTGCAAAGTTTCAAAACTGTACGATAAAAACTTTTTTGAGTTATCACAACGAAAAGGTTGACGGACTGACAGACAAGGTGCTGTGAACACAGAATTTATACAATTGTGCCTCTTATTGTAGAGTACAATTGTGCAAAGTTTCAAAACTGTACGATAAAAACTTTTTGAGTTATCGCATCACATCTTGAGTAATAGCATCACAACGAAAATGTTGACGGACAGATGGACGGACGAAACCCAGAATTTATACACTTCTGCCTCTTATTGTAGAGTACAATTGTGCAAAGTTTCAAAATTGTACGATAAAAACCTTTTGAGTTATCGCATTACATCTTGAATAATAGCATCACAACGAAAAGGTTGACGGACGGAACCCAGAATTGATACACTTCTGCCTCTTATTGTAGAGTACAATTGTGCAAAGTTTCAAAATTGTACGATAAAAACTATTTTAATTATCGCATCACATGTCGAGTTATACATGTAGCATCACAACGAAAATGTTAACGGACAGACAGACGGACGGACAATGTGATTACTATAGGGCACCCGCATTTCATGCCCTAATTAATGGTATAGTTATTAAGAAGAATTTTCAATATACTCCCAGCCGCAGACAAATACATGTAGCATTAGGCCACCAGAGTGACTTAAGCGACCTAAACATTGTCGCATGGGGCAACATGGTTTGTATACGGATCGCCGTATTTAGTTTAGAAAAATAAATATGATTCGAGCATTTGAAAAAAGATGTGACTTTCTACGATATCGACTGATTAAAAGTCGGCAGATTGAAACATTACTATGAAACTATCGCAGAAATGAACGTTTTAAACTTGTTAATATTTTAATCAATTTCAGCATCTTTAATTTTTTTGTTACTTGTTTCCGACAAAAACTAGCTAAAATTCAGGAGGGTTTTTTTTTTTTTTTTTTTTTTTTTTTGGTGCGTGTGTGAATTAATTTTTTTATCTGTGATTTGTTACATGCATGCAGTTGACGATAGCATAGTAATTTTTTACCCCGAGAAAACTGGCGCTTTTTGTTCCCGTGGTTTTCTTGATGGCATGTGTATCATCTCTAGTGACGAAATATTGGTCTTTTAAGTTAGAAGGGGGGGGGGGGGAATTCGTATATGATTATATTTAAGTATTAATTAAAGTGAAATTGTAAAGACATGTATGAAAATGAAATCAAAATTGATATTATATCTCAAACTGTAATGATATGTCGTATGGATTTTCAGACATTCTACTTGGTAGTCTATAGAGAATCTAGAATGCATCGTGTTCAGAACAGTTTATGTAGTACACGTATGTTATATGTAATGTAAACAGTGTATGTTTAGAGGTACTATATAGGTAGCGTGGCCGAGCGGTCTAAGGCGCTGGTTTAAGGCACCAGTCTCTTCGGAGGCGTGGGTTCGAATCCCACCGCTGCCAAGTTTTTTTTAATTGAAAATTATAATTCCACTTTACGAATTCTTGACGTTAAGCGAATTCAGGATTTTCATAACTCCGTAATAATTCGTTAATCCATCTAAACGACATCATATCATTTAATGCAAGAATATTTTTTCACAACAAATATTGAAATTCATCATAGGATTTTCACTGATAACAATTAATTACCATGGATTAACAAAAATCTGTGATAACAAATTCCATGAAATTTGTTACAAATAATCGCAACAAATAAATAAAAAGGCGATAATGAAGATGATGTTCATGATATATTAAATGACCTATACGAGGCAGATTTATTCAAAAATCCCTACGTGAGAAAAAACATCTTGCTATGGCGATATTAACTGACTTACTTTATGTTCTCTTACGAAGCAAAGCTTATTCAAAAGCTTTTACATGAGAAGAAAAAAACCTCTTGAGCGTGGCCTTCAACGCGACATTTACTAGTACATAATGTAGATAGATCTACGATGTTTTTATCTATTTATAATCATTTTATTGATATTTATCGTTTCGATATATCCCAGTGAACCTAAAATGAAATCTTCCACATCTTCTTTGGGCTTAGATGTTTTATTGAACATACAGTATAGATTTTAACGACAAACCAACAGGATGACTTCAGCTTTTAGATCGCCAATTTCCCACATTTATGTAGCAATATTCCATTATTACCTGCATTTGGTGTTGATTCGAAACGCAAGAGATTGTTCTGCATATGATCATTTTTAAAATCAAAGCAGGCTACTGACAAACAAGTTGTTACAAGGGTTTAAACAGTCTCGTTTAAAGTCAGCATATCGCAAATATTGTATGGTCGTTATAACGATCTAGTTTGCGATTACAAATCATCACTAAGTCATATGTTGACTGATTTGTTTCATACCCTTTATTAGACTGTCATTTTCGTACTATAGATTTGAAGTTGGGTGATCCCGTTTACTTTGTTTCGACTAAGGGAACACAGCGGGTGTGACTTGTCGGCAGAGGATGCTTACTCCTCCATGGCACCTGATCCTGCCTTCGCTTCTGTCGGAGGTCCGTGTTGCCCTACACTCGACTTTGTATATATGTTTTTTGGGAATATGAATACGTTTCACACATTGTTTACTTCGCCAATTTATATGATGTCATAAGTGTTTTATAACGATTGCTAAGCCGTTATTCACAAACTGATAAAGACTGTATTACTCCGTTTGCCTGATCGAGATATAAATTTCACGGAGCGTGTGACCGGTCGACATGGGATGCTTACTCCATCTGATCCCACCTTTGTTTTGTTCAAGGGTTTGTCCAACTCTTAATTTAGCATTCCTTATAGGAGTTATGGGATTGACCCAATGTTCAGATAATCGTTCCGAATTATTTTTTTTTAATTCGTTAAGTTCGAAATGAAGAATCGACTTTTGTACAAATGCGAGAATATGTCATTATAAAGTTTGAAAGTACACCTCACAAATTTTCGATTCGTTATCAAATAAATTCTTACCAAGGATTTCGTAATCCATGTTTCTATATAATATTCCGTATACAGCAATGACATGTTTTAAAAGCGAACGTTAATACAATGTAATATTGAACAAAATATCAATCTTTGATAATGATTAAATATTTCAGCATTCATAAATGAATTCCCCTACATTTTAGTTCACCTGAGCCAACGTTGGTTGTCTGTCGTTGTTTTTGTCGTCTGAAGCTTTCACAAAAAGTTATCTTTTCTGGTCCAGTGATTATTGAGAAAAAATTTTAATTGATCTTGGTTACTATTATATCTTGTCCGAAGGGGAGTTGGTCCTATATTTGAACAAACTAGAATTCCCTTTACCCACCGATGTTATGCACCAAGTTTGTTTGAAATTGGGTAAGTGGTTCTGGAGAACATGCATCATAAATTCAGGAAATGTACAATCACAAAATAAATACATTATGCATACATAAATATTGCCATATCAACCCCTCCCCTGTTCAGTGTACTGTGTGTACTTGTTCTAAATGGACTTCCATGCCAAATATATATTAGATTAGTCATCGGGTGTGACCGGTCAGCAGAGGATGCNACCAAATATATATTATATTAGTCGATAACAACTCTCAGACAACGTCACAGAAGAACAAGACAGACTGAATAAAAATACATTTTACTCAAGAGCAAAAATAAATACAATTCATCACATCACATTTAGAAGCGAACATGAAACACAAATATTAAAATTGTCAAGGAAATAGTGTTCATGAACAAATGACACTATAATTAAAATGTGAAATATGGCAAAAAGTCAAACACCACTTCTCACACGCTCGTTCATATTGCGTATTATTTGGCCAACACATCGCGGAAATGCTGTTCTGTTTCTTGTTTATCTTACACCAATCCATTTCAAAATAAAAACGATTCAGTTCTTCTTTAACAAATACACTTCTTCAATAAATGATGTTAATCCCCAAGATTTCTGCATTCCCCCAATGCGTTTCTTTCATCTATTTTCTTGATGTCCATTTGGGGTACTGATGTTGAATATATAAAAAAAGTGATTGATAAAGTATTCATTCTCAAGCAAGTAGGTTATATGATATGATATTCTCATTATTTTTTGTGTGATTGATTAATGTCAGCAAAGTGCGAGCGGTCTATATATTAATCTTTACCGAAGCCTTGATAAGGTGATCCTCAGTACAGTTAAAAGGGGGACCTAAAAATAGCAGGGTAACCATGAACAATATTGAACTTTGAAAAATATTTTAAAGAATATTTATCTCCGTTAAAGAATAGAATTGAGACCTCTTTCTACAGTTCTCCATACAAAGACAATTATATTGACACTCCGTTTTTGATCACACGCAACTAAACGTTTGGACCCACATTCAAAATATATGTTTCATCACCACCCTCGTAAGTGCCAAAATAGTTCAGTGTGTGAATTTCATTTCCAAATGTCATTTTGTAACACACTTTCACTGGATAAACAAGGGATC
This sequence comes from Ostrea lurida, assembly GCA_903981925.1. NCBI lineage: Eukaryota > Metazoa > Mollusca > Bivalvia > Ostreida > Ostreidae > Ostrea > Ostrea lurida. The sequence goes on along the minus strand of CAJDSM010055005.1, from coordinate 11,300 downwards.
TATGATCCCAATGCTCACTGATGATACCCCGCTCTAAACTTCTAAGTGAAGGACATGTAGATGCCCGAGGAGTCTGATAAATGCATGGCGCATCAATACACCATACCTATGTAAAGAAAAGCTTCATGCAAAATATTGGCAATCTGTGGTAAAGTTGCTAAGAATTGTGTAGGAAAAATGGCTAACACAAATGTTATGACGGACGCAATTGACGGTCAGAAGTAAGCGTGTGAGGTTGTAGGTTATATCAAATGGAATGGAGAGCCAAACATTAGGTGCCTGTCTAGTTTTGATATATAGATTTTATTTTGTTCTTTTACAATAATTTCTTACCAGCAAACTCCGGTGTGTTTAGCAGCGAATGTGTCCATTAAGTAGATGTGTATCGCGTGTGCATCATGGGTGTAATCACGTTACTGACACTGAAATTTAATATTAAATGCTTGATTTCGCCGTGTTTTTCAAATTATTTGCGTTAAATAAACAGTATGAAGTACAAGTAATTGCGACTGATATAAGCAGTAATTAAAAACTTCACAGTTTCTTACTGTTTTCTTAGAGTGACTGGTAATTGCCACAAAACTTCCTCGATCCCACACATCAATTCAAAGTTGACCCAGATTTTTACTAAATAGAAAAGCATAAGAATAATGAAAATTGAATTTTACTTTTACAAATAGAAAAATTAAAATGTGATTTAGTGACGACAAAAAACATGCCAGTGAACCTTATTTGTTTGGCGTATATTAGCCAAGCATTATAACAAAAATTGCAAATCTTTCTGATTTTCCATACGTTAGAGACATTACTCTATCATATCTTTTACAGAAGCGAACAAAATGGATCAACTCGCACACAGGTTACCAATTATTAAATATTTCTGACCAACATCAGGTTTGTAACCCAATTAATTTGTCTTGAATTATATCTCTATACGTTGGAAGCCGAATATCTACAACTACCTCTGACACACTATTACCATTTCTCTACAATTCAACCTGTACCATTTGTTCACGAACACCCTTACACCACGATGAAACAATTGTCACTAATCACCTCCCCACCCAAGGTACAAATACATCTGTTTTAATATTTTTTAGCTAAGACAGGAATGATGTAAAACTGTTTAATTATACCTGAAATCTTGAAAGAAATCACAACAACTAGATGGTTAAATTTATCTGCTATCTGTGGCCTTAATAGAGAAGAAATATTTTCTTGAGATCAATATTTTTCTAGGTTTTTCTGTTTTGCGTTTTTTTTTTTCGCTCCCAATCATCCGCCCACCATCATCAAGTACCAAAATAAGTACGATTGGTGTCCATGCCTTTTTATATTCTGATTATTTGAATTTTTTTTTTAATCCCCAAAATTTCAAGCCAATAGAGGGAAGGGAGTCGAGCCAAACTACAACTTTTAAAATCATTGACAACTGCGACATAAATATTCATATTTAACCTTTTAAGAATACAAAGCAGTAAAAGGGAAGAAAATTTTATTTCTTAACTTCACATTGTCATTCAAAATAGATCTATTTATTCTAATTGATTCAATGCACAAAATTACATTAATACAGAACAGAAAAGTGTGAATGAAACCCCGCTCAAATGACTATATCATTAGACAGCCAAACATTATCGTGATATTGACATTTAGAATTCATCTTTTGATTTAAGCAAAAGAAATTTTTAGCCTATTATTTTTAATTTACCAGAAATTGAAAGTACAGTAGTAATATATTGGAAAAGGTTAAAAGGATCTGTTGGTTACCACCAGTGTTTGCCGACCCGACATTCCTACCACTGGTGAGGCACGTGGGGTGTTCGATTTAAACGTTAGAACACCGACCGCTTAATTTAAAGGTTTCACGTTCAATCCCAGGCAAAAATTCCAGCAGCACCACCATTATAGTTCCACAAAAATGCTATTCTTCCGCTCCCACCCGTTTCATCTCCAGGGTCACGAATAGGAATCTTAAGATATTTCCTACCTTTTCATTCCTATCTCTCCTCCATAATATTTATCAGTTTTTGGTTTGTCTGTTTCTTGGTGTTTTGGTTTGGGGGAATGTTCATTTATATTCTATTTATTTATTTATTTTATTATTAATTTTTTTTCTCAATTTTACCAATTGAAACAGGACAGATATTTTCACTCTTGCTGTTTTTACAAAGAAAAACCTTTTAAGTGAATAAGGGTCAGTTGGTTAATCGGTAACTCATACATGATATATAGGTGCTCACTCCCCCTGGGCACCAGATCCCACCGTTTGGTTCTCACTTTTAGACATAGATACTCAAGTTTATTTTCATAATGATATAATTAATATAAAAGCTATTGGTGAAATGATTACTTTTTCAAATTTGGACTCATGGAGTCTCAGTAGAGAAGATATACAATAGTGCGATTCCTGCTGTGACCTGTGATGTACTTAACGGTAAAGAAAACAGAATTCGCACCCCCATGAACAACAGCTGCTCACTGAAATGAACGGAGAGGGGGGTCTTTATTTGGAATAAGTTAAACCAACTTTGTGAAAGGCCACAAGATGTCTTAAAATGCACAATCACCAAGCCTTTGATGGCAACTGCTTTGTGATTTATCGAACGGCGATTTTAGTTTTAAAAAGACTCAGTATTGCAGAATCAATACTTATCGTCTTTAAAAGTTTTATACAAATTTTGTGCTAGTTGTTACGAAAACCCAGGAACAGTGCTACTGCAAGTCACTTAGGAATGATAAAAGAGGGAGATAGGCGCAGGGCCTTATATAGCCCTTCGTTCTTGGAAATTATGGCATGGATATGGATAAAGTGTACATCTGACTTCTATCTCAAAATAAGATTGGTTTTAAACATTTGATATCTTCAAAAGTTCCAATAGCGAATAACACAAATTATTACATCAGTGCTTATAACTAATATGAAAATTTACAGGTAGTTGAGCCATGTACATTGTATCTTCAACTTTCTAAACTCAAAGCAAACATGAAAACAAGCATGTTGTTTGTGAACACGAATGCCCCCCTTATTTCTACATGCCAGTGGAAGGGGCTTGTCATAAGCGATTTATGCAGCGAAATATAAAAGTCTATCCTTCACCATTCAAAATTTTATGGCCAATGTTAAAATTTTTTATAATGTAGGTCAAATCCAAGGTCAAACATTTTGGTACAGATAAAATGGCCTGTCATAAGGAATTACACATGTAAAAATATGAAAGTTCTACCTTTGCCATTCAGAAAAGTTTTTATGGCTAATATAAAGTTTCTGAAAAGTAGGTCAAAGTCAAGATTTTAATAATTGTTCAAGAGGTCAAAAATTCTGCTACCAACGGAAGGTTTGTCATAAGAAACAACATGCGAAAATATCAAATTCCCTAAGTACTTACCATGCAAAAAAGTATAGGTAACGGTTAAAAGTTTTTGAAAAGTAGGTCAAACTTCAAGGTCAATAATGGAAAAAAAATATTGGCACCCACGGAAGGTCTTGTCATATACAAGCCCTAGTACTTACCATTCAAAAGTTATAGTCGAGCGTAAAAGTTTTCAAACAGGAATGACATAACAGACAGGACAAAAAACAATATGCACCCCGATTCTTCGATCACGTGCGCATAAAAAAAAAAAATCAAGAGACCAAGTGAGACAGACTGGACTGACGGACAGAGCGACAGACAGGTGCTCAAATGAAGAGGAAACCATTAGTTCCTGCTTCGGTTTCACCATGTTAGCAATATCTCATTTTTTCCATTGAATACTCTGGTTGTGTGAAAAACTTGTGACTTTGGATACTGGACATTTATGATCGGTTAAGAGGCTTTATGTTTTGAATTTTATGGATTTAGGTCGTTTTAAAATTTAAGTTGAAAAATGGGACTCCGGAAATAAAAGCCCCAACATTTTTCGGATTATGAATTAAGATTTAATGCCTAATATCTTGATTCTGGCCGCCTTTGATGACACCAAAACCCATATTAAACTTGTTTAAAAATATGCCTTGTTCATATCAGATTACTTAAAATCACACAGCTTATATATGAACACAAGTTCTAAGCTATATGAACAATGTCAGTTTTTAAATTAACTTTAAACTTGTTTAAAATAGTCAACGTGTCATTCAAACAAAAACTGTTAATGATATCGTATCTTGAAGACTCTTCTGATTGAAAATGAAGGGTCACATATTGTGTAATGACAGGCATAACACCTAATCCTGATAGCTTGAATAGGCATTTTTGACTTTCGTTACTTTTTAAGGTAATATGATTTTCTTTAAAGAAAACGATATCATTGATAACAAAATGAATAAAATCCGATCAACATTTACGCTAAAGTTAAATTGACAGTCAGATTTACTGAGATCATTTTCATTTAAATCTTATTTCATTCAAATCTGCATGTATTAACGTATATTTTCGGTGGTCGGGTTAACTATAAAGTCTACCGTAGAATGACAGGAAGCAGTTGCAGATATCCTAGCATTTCCACCGAACGTCAAACCAATACCCCCGTACCACGACAATCAAATACCGGTAGATTTCAGACTGGTTGATATCCAGTCTGGGCCCAATTTTTCCAGCATGTTCATTATCCAATATATTATACTAAAAAAAATATCTCATTTTGAACAAATGCGTGCGTTGAGTTCACACCTTCATGTATCTTTGAAAAATGATTGATTGATTGTATATTGTTTAACGTCCGCTTGAAGAATTTTTCTTCATATGGAGACGTCACCATTGCCGCTGAAGGCTTGCAAAATGTTTAGGCCTATGCCCGACATTTATGGCCTTTTAACAGGTTAGGACTCTTTATCGTGCCGCACCTGGCTGGGCACGGGGCCTCGATTTAAATTTTTGTGTTGTCCTCATCCCGAAGGGGACCGTACCATTTAGTCGCCCTCCTACGACAAAGCAAAGCAAATGGGTACTGAAGACCTATTATAACCCGGATCCTCGCGGGAATTGAAAAAATGAAGTTTAGCTTCTTATTATTTACAGTTAGATTGAAAGGCGAGATAACTATAGGCCATACTGGCAAATTAGATCGTTATAACGACCATAGAATTTGCGGAAATGCTGTCTTTAAGCGTGACATGTTGGAACTCCTGCAACACTTTTCATTTCTTCATTTCTGTTGAATTCCTAGTGCGTTAAACTAAACGGTTCTACATTTATATTTATCCGTATTTCATAAGTGCAATTGCATGATGAGGAAATTGGTTTTAATGCGTGCATTTATAGATATATCAAAGGCAAAAAAAACACTGGGAAATTGTCAATATATGAAAAATGTTGTTTTCATTTTTCTGAAGAAAGAAATCTCACGGCGTCAAACTCCGCAACTTTCCAACTGTTATTGTTAATAAAAAGTCGAAAGAGCCAAAAGAGCAACTGCCAGAATTTTTTTTTTCATGATAGGAATAAAATAAATATTCTATGAAGTACATGAAATAGATACTTTCAATTTAAAATTTTGTTTTCAATGAATTAAGTTGTTGCTTCATTTAAAAAAATCGTCTGTTTTAGTATATATGCGTCGATGTTTTGCTCTTTCTCCCTTGAGAGATCAAAGCAATGAATTAATATCACAAATATTAAATTACTCTCTTAAAATTCGAAATTCAAACAATAGCAACCTTCGTTGAATTTTCAATACTACTTTTTCCTACTTCCTCTTTCTAACCACGGAAAGACTTAAAGAAGCCATTATTGCACAATAGTTTTAAAAAAAATTCTTGAGGATGACAATAAATAGCGGAAATTCTAGTGTTTATCTTCCCTACCTTGAAAACTTTACCGCTTACATTTCTGTAAGGTCTGTGTCGTGTATTGCGTATATTTTGTTCCTCGAAAGAATTCCATCACCCCTGTCTCCGGCGCACTCACACCGACAACATTCGTGTCCTTTCATCCGAAAAGCTATATAATTAAAACATTCTTTCCATTTTTCAAAATTTTTAGAGTAAGTGAAAGCCATTTATCATTGTTCGAGATCTGGTCATTCTTATGATGAACTGAAGTTTTCTTGTAAATTGATAACAAAAGTTCAGTTGCTGTACATACATTTCATATCGACAGCCTTTCCACCATTAATGGTAAGAAGATTCTTAGATTCTTTTTTTGTCCTGTAAGCGTTATCATAATGTCTTTAGTGGAGCATCCTGCCAAAAGAGAGAAAGAATGATTGTTATGTTATGTTATGGTCATCATGAGCATTTTACCAGCACAAAAATCGTTTATTCAAACATCCTTGAATTTACTGTTTCTGAGAGAGAATCATAAACTTATCAGGCACACAGCTAAGGATGAGGCTAGTTTTTGAAAGTGTTGACTTTCTGTCCCTTAGACTATATACATAGATTAAACCAATATGATTTTAAAGCAATTATAGCAGAAAGAGTAAATTTTTTTGTGAAGAAAAAAAAATTGGTAGTTTTGTAGAATTCATCGGGGCATTCATATCATTGAGCATACGACATTGAAGTTTGGTCACATGATCAATACCCTGCAACGCCCTCGAAGCAGACAACCAGAGAATTGCAGTAAATTAACCAAAGACTTTTGAAGCAGTGATGAATTCATTTGCAAGACAAGTCTGATCACGTGATACGAATTCATTTCATCTATTTACTGAATGGTCAATTTCGTCTAGTATTGTTTCATACAAGGAAACACATTTACCCATGTGAGTAAAAAACAAATGCAATTTAGTGAATATTCGTTTATAATGTAACTACCATGGATCGTTTCATTGCTAATTTGAATATCGATTATGACCTTCGGACTCTGGTATGGTCTTACATTTGGTATAATGGTAGAGAATACAACTGAAGAATTCTTGTGAAGTTATAGAACTAGGGAGGGGGAGTAAATTCAAATTTGCCACGGCTTAAAATACTTTTTTTTTTGGCTCTCAATTCAGTGGCTGATCCTGTGTCGGCTGTTCGCCCTCACCCAATCAACCATCCCCAGTTTAAAATATTATACATAGTGTTATAGAAATGTTCCCAAACACTGAAATAAAAAGCCGACCTTATCGTCAGACCACAAAACCCACAGGGGGTCATCACCATTGGCTTATCACCTGGACCCATTAGGGGCTTCAAGAAAACTTCAGAGGTCCATGGCCCTAAGCTGTTTTACTGCTGTTCCCCACTTCAAAAATTTCTGGATCCGACTTTGAAATTTACTATATCTCCAGAATATATTTTTTACTGTCTGGGTACTGATATGGAACATTACGGATGAGTCTTCGGCCATACTGGAATTGAAGTCGTGAGATTTCCCCCATCTGTAGCTCCAGTCTTTCTTGGCCTCATTATTGGATATGTCCTCATAGTCACCAAAACTGGTTTACGCTTTCTACTTCCTGTAATTAAAGAAAACAAAGACTTATTTTGACAATAAGGTTTTCAGCTGGTGTAGGACACGGGATTGTTTTAGGTTTTCAAGGTTAGTGTTGGACAAGGGATTGGTTTAGGCTTTTTCAGTATTAAATAGGGAACGGACTGTTTTAGGTTTTCAGCGTTAGCGTTGGACAAAACGATTTGTTTAGCTTTTCAGTATTAAAGTAGGGCAAAGGAATTGTTTATAGTTTCAGCGTTAGTGTTGGACAAGGGATTGGTTTTGGTTTCAGCGTGTTGGTAGACAAGGGTTGATTTAGGTTTCGGGTAGTGTGGGGACAAGGGACTGAAGAGCTTACAAGACTGGTTGTCATCAAGACACCCAATCCTTTTGAGCCAAGAACCAGTGATTAGACTTTATTGGTAAATGCAAATAATGGAGACAGTAACAAGGGATTGAAAACTACATGACATTTGATGACAATTTTATAATGTTGCAATTTCTTTGGATAAATGTTTATTAAATTGAAAAAGATTGGAAATGACACTTACGTGTCAAACTTGTTTCCCCATTAAAACACCCGTTAGTGAACTGGCCATTATAAGGGTCAAAATAGTTTAACTCAACTGAAATAAAAAAAGCTTTGGCGGTATTTGTAATTACAGTCTGCCAAAACGTCCTAAATATCTCATTTGTAACTGTCATGGGTTAATGATTGCGCAACTTTTTCAAAAAATGTTCGGACAGTGAATTATATAGCGTTTGGTCACGTTAATACATGGTTAGGGGTGAGAATCTGCCACTCATCGTGATCGAGAATTCTGGTGTTTCATACACCGCATCATCACGTATTTCCTGCGTTATTCTGGCCCTTCTAAATATTCAAATCTCTGTAAATATTTAAATAGAGTTATTTAAAAACAGTTAAACTTTTTTCCCCCAATTTCAATTTTCTTTTCTATTTTGTGCTTTATGATTTTGTGAACTGATGATATGTTAAGATACGCTTTTCAGTCGGGAAAATTTATTGGATACGGTATGAATTGAAAATCTATAAGTTTGATGAACAAAACATGCCCAGTTGCGTAAGAAAAAGCCAATAATGGAATTACATTCATATTTTAAAAATTTAATGCTTTAGAAGTTTCTTCATCCATATTTTCATTACACGAGGAAACATTATACATACTAATGTATGTGGTTCTATTGTGTTAAACTTTCATTAGTAGATTCAAAAAGATGTCTGTGGACGATATTGGAAAGACACGGTTTTAAAATGATTGATATCTTTAAGCGGGGATAATGGCGCATAGTGTATTAAGGTTTGAACGGAAGCAACAAGAAAATGTCTTGTCCACATACCAAACATGTAAAGTACATAATTACATTCATTCATAAGCAGGATGAATTAAATACAATAACAATGACATTCAAATCGATTTAGGCGTATTACTTTCAAAAAAGAAAAGAGCCGAACGTGACAATCACACTGTTACCCTGAATGTATGTAGAGTGACAACCTACATCCGCCAATGTTCTTAGAAAACCCCTCGTTAAATGATTAAATCTACGGTTCTGGATTATGTGTTATGATTTCCTGAGGAATGGATAAACACATTATTGGGCTCGGAACAGCAACACAAACCAATTATCTTTATTGAACTCAGAACCAGCAACACAAACCACTTACTCTTTAATTGAACTCAGAATCAGCAACACAAACCACTTTACTCTTAATATGAATTGCAGCATCAGCAACACAAACCAATCCTCTTTTACTGAATTGCAGCATCAGCAAAACAAACCAACCGGAATCTGTCAATTGAAAAATTTGTTTCGCAAGAGACAAAATACAACGGACCAGACCGGATTCGAACCCTTCCCCTAAAATCTCTAGTTCAGCGTGCTCTACCAACTTGAGCTATTGGCCACCGGAGATGGAACCCGGCTTGGCCGCTACACTCTTCCCTCCTTAGATTGTTCTTTCGTCCTCGAAGACATACAGCCCAGGTTTCTTTGCCCCTGGCAGGACTTTCACCTCAATTCCAGAGGTGCGTCATTGGCACCAAATGTAACAGGAAGGGGAGAAATGCAACTGACCAGACCGGGATTCAAAACTCGCGGCCCCCTGAAATCTCTAGTCCGGAGCCCTACCAACTGAGCTATTCTGACCGCTACGCACAATCTCTGTGTAAATCCGCTCGAATACCACAGCATGTTACATTACTGCAGGGGAATGTTGAGCTTTACATGCCAGGTTACTTTACGATTTCTGATTTGTGATCATAAATTCGGAGGGAAATGATAAAGGCTATCGTTTCGTGCGGTCTGTCCATTTCATCAAAACATGTTTTTTGGACGTTACCGCCAACTCCTCTGAAACTAACTTGACAGAATGCTTTATAATTGCTGCATGTATGCTGCATTGGTACAGCATGTAATATAAAGTGCCGTTTAAAGTCCTTGAAGAATCAGCTTTAGATATATTCTAAAAATTGGTATAAAATCATTTCGCAAGGGGGCTTTTGTCCCTAGACCCAAGCAGGGGCTTTTGCCCTGGACCCACTAGGGACATTGAACCGGGTCCCCAGACCCCTTGCCGTGGGTATCCACTTGATTTTAGTTCCTGGGCATAACGTTCACTGTTCCCCATGAAAAACAGGCTAGCTGTTCTTAACTTCTAGTAGCACATGATTCGTCAATGGAATGTATACCAATTTTCAAAATCTTACAAATGTCCTGATGTAATTAACACAAGCGCATATTGTTTTAAGATCGCGAAGCGTTTGATTTAAATTGTGTTGATACTAAATGAAGGTGAATTATATCATCTCACACCATGGAAAGTCTGTAAATTGAAGCAAAAACCTTTCAAGTTTTTACTTGTTCTGTTTCCTTTGTACTGTCACCAAGACAGCTAGCTGAAAGTCGTGAGAAATGGCGTTATTAGGGCTCTGTTGTTAATAAATATAGTAGTTAACTTTGAAAAAAAGGAAAATTGAAGGAACCGTCTTTCGTTTTGTTTTGGAGATGACAATATCCCGAAAAAGCCCTCGTGGCAATGTGGTCGTTGACCTTAAGCATGAATTACCTTGCCGTGAGATTGCAAAAAAAACCTCGTGGGATTTTAGTTAGCAGGGGTGGTTAATTTCCAATGTCCTCGACATCTATAATTATGAAATTTAAATATAGTCGCACCCGTAATTTTCGAAGTTTAACATGCGTTGATATCAACAACTCAATCGGTGACCGACTTTACTTATTACCGAATGATTGCCCTTTAATCGTTTGATCAATCGGAGTTAAAAAAAGCCGTCCCTAATAGATTGGTTTTTTTGCAATACTTATTTATATCATCTCAATTTAAAATGTATTAAATATGGTTAAGAATTAAAGAAGTTGAAAAAACGCTTTGTCGGTGCGGGGTAATGTAAAAATCAGGAAAATGCGTGCGCCTCAGAACTGTTTTTTCTCATTACAACTATGGTAAAGCCTTTTCTGTCACTGGACAACGCCGTCTCTATAAAATTTACGACGAAATTTCTGTTAAAAACCCTTAATCATCCATAGAGAACTACAATGTTTTTAAAGGGAGATTAACTTTAAAAGAAAAATAACAAACTTTGCTGAGTACGGAAAAGAAAGAAAATTTCGACAGGACAGGTTGGAAATTTAATATTAGAACATTAACAAAACTTCAAATAAATGCTGTTATGTCGACGGTGTTTTTTTGTCGATCAACGGTCCTCCCTTAATCTCTTTAGTATTCCTATCGCGAGCCTCCAAAAAGAAAACGTTCTTTATAATGAACGTTCTATGTATAAATGTAACAGCCTAATCTCTCTT
>CAJDSM010055003.1:0-11736 GCA_903981925.1 Ostrea lurida | reverse complement strand
GAGGCGGTTTGTTGGAAACCCGATACCCGCAAGGGCCGACTGGCTGGTGTTGCTAGTCGTCTTGCCCCCGCATTAATTTACTATAAATATAAACCATCCTTAGAATTCCCAGCAGAGCCTCCTATTCTTTGATTTCCTCGTAATTAGCCATGTTATTTCGTGCTAGAGGAGATGCGCTCATTAGGCATAAACTTAACGTTAAAATTTCAGTCTAAATCTCTAAAGTTAATTCAGTTTATCTTATTGAATATTTTTAATACGCAGTATTAGAATACCCGGAGTTAATCCAGCGTTACTCTTCCAGGTTCAATTGTTTTTTTTAGACCTAAGTAATATTCCATAATTTAAGTAGGGATATTCTACAAATTATTTGTAAATAACTTAGCATTTAGGTTAGCATCTGGGTGTGATCTCCTGGGTTGCATAAATTAGTCCACTATAATCTAATCTGTTAATATTTAGTTAGGTTATGCATCTATGGTAATTCTCTGGATGCATAAAATTATCCGTAATTAATTAATTATTAGCTAGGGTGTATATTCAGATTATCCTGACAACTATCGTATATTAGGGTCTCAGGACAAGTAGGGCATAGTCTGAAAATATAGTTGGAACTTATCCAGTGGAATTCTCAGGAATTCCCATATCTTATTAAGTTACTTAGTTTATTAAGAAGTGTCAAGCTACTTAATAGAACCAGGGTTATCTCAGGGACTACCTATACTCCTACCTTAATTACTAGTACCCAGGGTTTATCTCGGTCACAAGGTTGCCTCATTTATATTCATATAATTATTGAGAAGTTGGTTATTTATTTAAGTCAAGAATAATTCTTGAAAACTTTACGTGGATTTCATTCTTGGATTTGTAACATCTGGATACTAAACTTACACACACTGGTGGACTATAATAGAAACTTCCCAGGACCAGGTCTCACAATACTTACTACTTAACAATTTCAATGAGATTAACGCATGACTTTGTTACCAAGTACCATACTTCGAAGAGAGCGTGGATCGGGTTAGAATAGGTCTCGCATCCCCTGCGCACGCCCGACAGAGCGACGAATGGGCGTCATTCGAAAGACACCGCAAAAACCGAAGGTCCCGTACTCACAGCAGGTTGTGCACGAAAAGATCCCTCCCCTGCTCAAACCCTGGAGTGCGAGCAATAGCCTTAATTCTTAGCCCTTCACCGCGCATTGGTGACGTCTCCATATGAGTGAAATATTCTCGGGACGAAACAACAAATAAATCAAGTCAATCCAATCAATCATACTTCTAATAATTGATTCTTTATTTTCTCTAAATTTATTTTCAACATTAAAAACAAACTGTGATTTATTATTTGTTTCGAGTATTTGACCATTAGTTAGTTTCAATTTTTTCGATAAAATTGAAGATATTGCGTACTTCAACGATAATCAAATCTTAATTATGGCTTTGGTACTTCGTAGCCGCTAATTTAAAAAGTTAATATGCAACTTTTCTGTTCAATTTTGTTCTCGCTTATTTCACCGAATAATATGAACAACATGATTCCATATTTTGTTCCTTGCAGATGACAAAAATCGCTAGTTCTCATTCTTCAAATAACACAACCTGATACATGGCATTCAACATGCTCCTTACGACACTTACCTCATTACCACCACTAAATGCTAACAGATTTCAATCCTTGTTTCAATGAACTAGAAGTTGATCAGTTTTACACAACACCATTCCTTGTCTTCCTTTTGAATGTGTTGTGTACATTAAGTTACATAGGAAAAATTCTTTTCTGAACTGGAGTAAAAAATAAAAGAATGTTTTGCAAAAATCTACTTCAGGTATACTTTGTTAGATCAAATACCAGAAAGCCCACGGAATCTCCCGTCATTCTGGACGAGGAGATATGTACGGGCAATGTTCTACAGAATCGGCCGTATAGTAGAAAGTCTGACAAAAGACCACAGGGAGCACTCCGAGTTTCTTTACAAGATCAGCCTCTGATATCGCATAACCTATAAACATACAAACTTAATTCAACTTATGTTAGACTTTTGTTGTAGATGCAGTGAAGAAAGCAGACAATAAACGAGTGTCGAGAAATTCTTTAGGACGAACTTTGAAAAGGAACTGCATTCATTCCAAATAAAGTATAAAAAACGAGGCTACTGCTTGGTGACAGGTCGCAGTTCACTTTGGGAAGCGGGCTGACAGGAGTTATCAGCTGTGTTTGAGATACGAAGGGCCCGGATGTGCTGTATCCAATCAACCCATGACATTTTATCAAACACCCATCAGTATTTGTAAATCTGATCAGGACCCAAAAACTTAGTATCACCAACTTATTTCTGTACGTTAAGTATCATAATCTCTTATATTTTTACGAAAAAATTAATATTCAGATTTTGCCCTATGTATACATCTAATACAATTATGCTTGCATAGCGTAATATACAGACATGAAAGTAAAAAGATACACAAGAACAAAGCACTATGAGAATGTTTTTCAATTAAGTCTACGTTCACGAGATGCACCTTCTTTCTATGTTATTCGCCAATTAACAGAGCAACGAAAGCAAAATGGGGAAACATAATACATAGGTCATGTTATTAAAGCCTTCATCAAGACGAGGATTATCTATGCTATATTAGTACCCCCGCAACAAGTTTTGGTATATAGGAATCACTCTGGCGGCCCGTCTGTGCAATTCGTGTCACGGCCATAACTTCTTTTTCTTGGGTAGACATACCATATTCACTAGTATCACTTAAGACGAGTGTCACGTATATTATGACCTCTGTATGACCTTGACCTTGACATCAAGGTAAAAAATTATCAGTTTTTGAACATAATTCGTTCCGGCCAAACTTACTCTTGTCTTTGCCATAGGCATCCCTGTATTTGGCACATGGGATGCATCACCATGAGTCAATGTGTCATTACTCTGCGTCTGTCTGTCCGTCACGTCTGGCTGTCGCAATTGTATCTGGGCCCAATACTTTTTTCTTGAGGTAGGCATACCATAATTTGCAATGTTATCACTATGAGACGATGTGTGTGTCCGCTATATTGACTACCTCTGTATGACTTATGAGCTCAATGCAGAAATTTTTTTTATTTCATGAATTCGTGTCCCGGGCCTATACACTTTCTTCCATAAGCATCTCTATGGAGTGCTATACACCATCGAGACTACTTGTCCATTCTCTGTTTTTGCTTTGTCGTCCCGCTGCGTTGTCGCTAATTCGTCTGAGTCTCTATCTTTACGTATGCGCCTTCCCTATCTAACAATAAGCTGTATCAATAAAGAAATCGCGCGAGTCCTGCTACAAACAAAGATCAAAACGTATATGCATCAAAATAATCACATACAAAATCGAGTGTAGCCCGCAACAACGGAAACCTTCCGACGACAAGCGAAGGCATATGAGGAGATGTATTCATACAATTCATGACCTTTGCAGCATATGACTCTTTGACTTTTGACCTCAAGCGTCAAAATGTAACAAGTTCTCTAACAGGATTAAGTTGGCAGTGATGTATCACCATGAACGCATGTGTCACTACATCATGAACCTTGTTACTAGCATTGACCTTCGATCTCAAGTCCAAACTCTCTAGATTTTTTTAACCATGGATTCTCTTCGGCCATTCTTCTTTGTTCAAGCTCATTGGACTCAAGGAGCGTAGATATGTCGGTGGCGGGGTATCCTTTTTGTGAGTTTTATCACAGTATGTTCTAGTTTTATTTGTTTGAAAGTTTAAAAGGAAGGTTCATAAATATGACAAAGGCTTTAAAATGTCATTTATGTATATAATGAAGTTTGAAAATCATACAGATGTACCTCCCGTAAGAGTATTTCATAAAGATTAACTAATTTTACAACCATGGAAGCTCCATATTGGATAAATTGTGAGCGTCCCTGCTAGGTATCGTTTACATCTACCAGAAGAGTCAGCATCTGATGCTGACGTCATTGGCCACTTGCATTTGCACACTTCTCTAGGAACACAGTGAAAAATGTCAGACATCAGAAATGAACTAAATTAATGAAGACAGAACTGAACATTTGGATATAATTTGAACCAGAGTTTACAGACGAAGAAGATTGTTCCCAGAAGTATGTATCCCACCAGAAAACGACTTAATAGAGAAATGAATTTCATGGATTATTAGCTTTTGAATTGTTCAATTTTATCCTACATTCAAGAAGTGTCTCATTGTGCCATGAGTTTGACCTTTTATGTATTTGGATTGAGAATAAGCATGCACAATAAAGTGTATTTCTCTACATCCTACTTGACCAGTGTAGTGTGTCCAATTCCTGTTATCCTTTTAAAGCTTGCATTATCTATCTCGGGGCAAAAGCCACAGAGGATTCGAAGAGCCCCAGAAACATCTTACATAACAAGTAGAAAAACAAAAGTGGAAAAATTATTCCCGTATTTACTAATTCTAAACATCATCCATTTGGTGTTTACAAACAGAACATTCACCTATTGTAATAGGACACATTGTCTTTGCAGACAATCAAGATTATGCTTACACAGACAATCATTAATTGGGTCGATGATGGTCAGCCTCTTGGGGGAAATCAGAGATAGGAGTTATACTCTCGTGTGTTGGATGGAATTAAGGAAACATTTTATGATGAAGATGACATTCATCGACCCGAATAAGTAAATCTATTCAATAGACAAATGTAGTGTATTATTGCATCACCAAACACAGTCTATATGTCAATTGAACATAATATCAATGTATAAATGTTGATAATAGCAAGAGTACTTATATCTTACAGCAATCTTGTTTATTTCCAAAATATTTTGATACATTATATATTCTAAGTTGATTGAATCTTGAAATATGTGTTAACAAACATCTTTATTCGTGCACTAGCTGTTGAACAGTGACCCCGAGTCTCCGCAGCAATGTGACCAATTTTACGTCATGACACAGATGCATGTGAAATAATGGATACCCTCATAAACCTTTCATTTAGAGTGTAATTGCATGAAATGCTCTAAAGAGAACAAACAACGAGGAAGTTTTTAGTCCTCCACATGTATTTCAGAAGCTTCTGAGAGTTACTGTGCAAAAAAGTTTTTCTCTATAATCTTCCTTTAAGTTCGATAGCGGTCGACTACCCCCCCCCCCTTCGTTAACAAACAATTCCTAAATAAATAAAAAAAATTGTCGCCCCTTTCAAAAACTTCCTGGATCCTCTCTGCAGTTTGCTGTTCGTTTGTATGGCCTTGCGCATGCTAAAAGTATTAAAATGCGAACCTTCACCTGGTACACTCCGCAAATCGTTACCAGTATTATGATATTTGCATAATTAATTAACCTAAACTAATTAATATTAACTTGCTTATATTCACCCATTGTCAAGTTGCACGCACCAACCATCTATTTGATTACACTTATAACTAGTCCCTCACGATTATCGGTCTCGACGCAAGTCTCTAGAAAAGTCACTGTTAAATTTAATAGTTATAGCATGTTGCTCATATTGCAGCCATTTGAGTATAGTGGCATAAAATACGCTATAAAGCAATTGCACTACTTACGCTAAGCCAGCCAAATTTTCTCCAGCTACGTTCATGAATCAATTTAACGTTGTCAATGTGTATCATATCTTACATAGACATTTACATCGATATTTCACGTGCCTACATGAAGATAACGACATTATTTTGAACACTCCTCGTCAGTGGGAAGAAAGATGTTTAGATAGTCCCTACGTCCATTAACATCTTCTGTTTCTAACAGTATTTTTCCTCCCTTGAACTATTGTAACATAATACCCTTGTGTAATAAAAAATAAGGACAAAAAAATACAACACCTAATTTGACTGTTTTTACTCTTTCTGACTCAAGAAATCCCAAAGAACAGATTTCCCTAGATTCTTGTGCAGATTAGTTCACGCTATCAGTTATCTTCCTCATGATCAAATCCCTTTCCAAGACTTTTCTATTTAATCCAAGAATCTAATAATTTTATTTCTGATTATTTCAAAACATATTTCAGACCTTCCCTTAACAATAATACAGTTGCTATTATATCAAATTGATAAAAAATATTTGTGCTCTATTTCAATATACTCTTTATTACCTTTAAGATTAGGTGACCCCCGGTGAGCACAGCAAAATTGTTAATTAAGAAAAAAGATGTAATTCAGTCGGTTTCTACAGTTCTCACTTATTGGATTTGTAGAAAGTAATCGACCAGATTCCCAGGCCGCGCCCAGATTTATTACAATGTATGGTGTTCACAAGATTTTAAATGTCAAACTTGCAAAATGCTTAGACGTCAAAAGGATCAGCGGAATATATGCAGAAAATATCGGAGGAATGTATCTTTAGTTTTAGACAGTGCGTACATCTGTCTCGAACAAAATGATCGTATTCAGGAAAATTGAGTGTAGCAGGAGAGCCAGCGATACAAGTTTAGTCTAAGATGATCGGAAAAACACCCCAGAGATCTAATGCAGTCCCGGGGTAACAGTACTGGGGAAAAAATTAATTGTGGCCGCGTTCTTAGTTTGAAGCGATATGTACGATTGTGACGGAAGGACAGTTTTCCGCGATGACATGACGTAACGGTAAGACCTCTTTCCGAGATTGCGAGTACTGCAAAAAATGAAGTTTCTGACTGTATTGACAGTGCATCGGCGACTGAACAGTTCGTTCGAAATTGCAGGGAAAATGTTGAATTTCAAAGACATGCTCGGTACATGAAATCGTTACCTATATTCTATATCATGCAATTACGTATAAACTCAAAACAGCTACTTC
This sequence comes from Ostrea lurida, assembly GCA_903981925.1. Classification (NCBI taxonomy): domain Eukaryota; kingdom Metazoa; phylum Mollusca; class Bivalvia; order Ostreida; family Ostreidae; genus Ostrea; species Ostrea lurida. The sequence goes on along the minus strand of CAJDSM010055003.1, from coordinate 4,949 downwards.
GCACATTTTTTGATGAGAACTGTGCTGAATAGCGACAATAAAACTGGCGTCTGTTGAGTTTAAACCGTGTCGGGCACTCTCAACTTGCCCGTTTTAGTCGTTTTATCGTTGGGATAAAGCATAGTATTTTATTTTAGTTGCATCCGGATTATGAGCTTTTCTTCTTTTCTGTACATTTGACTATGAATGCATTAACCTAAATGTTTTGTTAATGAAAATTTGCCATTATTATATATATAACAACCGACTGAAATTTAAGAAATAATGTTTAGGTTTCATTGATACTATCGATTAGAGGTTGTCAGCTTCTATTCAAGGACCGTTGACACGAACCTTTACGGGACAAGCCTCCGTTTACCCCCTTCTTCATCTATTACATTAAAAGTTTCACCTCCGATCCTCGAATATTCTGTTTGCAATATCAACATCAATAGCGTGAAAGGCACACAAATAATTCACTAATTCTCGCTCTTATATTTATCACATGTCTACGTTGAACAAACTCAATATTAGTTTACCTTTCATCAATTGCAACTCACAAAGACACTTTAACAATTGTGCGTGGTGTGTTAAAGTCTACCCGCGCCTCGTGCCGCCTTCGACCTGACTTCCGCCCTCTCCGCTACTGCCGCCGACTTCTCAGCGGGGCGGCGAGGGTCCGCGTGTGGTGTCTGCGGCCTGTCCTCCTTTGTTCCCTGTTTGTAGATATCAAACAATGAAAGAATTCGCCAATTATACAAAATTACTCATATTTTTGGGCATATTTTCGCATTTCATGTTTTTAACCACCTTTTTTTCTTCTGTTAGAGATATCGATTACATCTTTTTGCCATTTGAAAAAGATAATAAAAACGACGGTCTATATAATATTTTATTTCCTCTATTGCACCTTTACTGGCTTTTTTTCCTTTGTACCACCTTCTGTTAATCATTCTATGTAACATGTATACCCCCTTATCGATCAATTATTATAAATTTCATTGAAAAGTTAAGGAAATAAGTTTCATTAAAATAATAGCAAAGTAACTGTATTTGTTCTAAAAATAGAGCTAAATACATGTACATGTACATATAAGAATTGCGCGCCAACTTAACTATACCGGTACACTCTGCATCTCCACGAGTGTAACATCTACTTTCCGTTGAAGTCTTTCTTTGTTCAATACTTCAGTTTGCTTGAGTCTTAGAACTTTAACAAATCTGTCTTTACATATTTTCCGAGCGCCAGATTTCACTTCTACTGTTTACCGCGTTGTGAATTACTGGGTGTGCTAATCGCAGCGATATATCAGAAACAAAAAACGGTACGTCAAGTGATGACCTAGTTTGAGTAGGGTCCGACCTTAAGAAAGCTCACTATGGCCATATCGGCTCCACCCTATGGCGTAAATCCGATCCAGAGGTCATGAATTTCAAAATTTTGGTAGAGGGCTTTAAGAGCACCAGATTTCCTAGCACATGTTTTAGATTGTGGACGTTTTAAGATTTGATACATTTTAACTAGAGTGCCATATTGCCGCACCCTGGACCTGCATTCGTAACTTTGAGGTCACGATTTGCGTAGAGAGCTTCACGAACATCATAACCATTTACAGTTTACTCCACTTATATTGAAATCGCTTTTGAAAAATCGTTTATTTTGAAATAAAAGTAAATCCCCAGCCTTAGTCTCCCATATTCTTTGCAAATAAAATTCGGTTAATAAGTTGAAATCGATATTTTGAAATATCGCTTATATTGAAACCAATCATCGGTCCACTGGGGGTGACTACATGTAGGTGTTGTTTTGATAACAGTTATATTAAAGTACCACAGCACAGCTATCGTCACAGTTGGTAACACTAATTACACAAGCAGGTACAAGGAGGGGTATATATTGATTCGTTTTTCACCTGATTCACTGCATGCAAGGGTAAAATAACACTGGGGTATAACAACCTTCACAGCTTGGAGACGTACGTACATTATCAATTCAGAATAAGAAAGAATGGCTATACTGCTCAAGAAGAAAAACATTGGACACTAAATAAAAGTAAATTTGAAATTATAATGGCAATAGAAAATAAAGTGAAATCAAAACCAGAAATAGCAAAGGATTTTGGACATAAACCCAGTACGTTAACAATGATTTTATAACAGCATGATGTCATCGATGAAGCCATGGAGTCTGGCGACTTTTCGCGGAAACGAATGAGAACCGGCAATTATTCAATGCTCATTTGTAAACTTTGCAACTTATTAATTATCGATGATTATATTGTTTTATGATCGGGATCGATATCATTTTAAAATACGTATGACATTGACTAAATAAATATTACACCGTGATCGTCTCAAGATTCCTATGCGGTCAACATGTCACTAATTTCGCTTATATTGAACTTCAGTTATATTGAAAGAAAAGGGTTGGTCCCCAGAATTTCATTATATCCAGAGTATGCTGTATTTAGTTTTTCCTCTCACATGTTTTAGAGTAAAAATTTCTAAGATTTTGTAAGATTTAATACATTTTCACTAGAGGGTCACATTTGCCCCACACTAGGGCATAAACCCAAACGCAGAGACAATGAATTTCGCAATTTTGTCCCACCCTAAGGCATAGTCCCTAAGCCAGGGATGATAATTTTCACATTTACGTGGATATCTTCATGAATATCATCACCATCGGAAAGTCTTTCTCACTTTTGTCTAAAAGTAGAGAAGGTTAATTAATATATTTTAGCTTATAATAATTTGATTTATGATTAATAGTGAGCAGGCTATAGCCTATTATAGCCCTCTCCCATAATAATGTATGTATATATTTTCATTATATGGACATATTGGCCTCCACCCTACTAACCAAACCCCTACACAAGGGGCTGTGAATTTCACAATTTGGTAGAGGGCTTCATGAACATTAATTATAGTGGGTTTTGGTTTTCCCCTATGTGTTTGGAGTAGAGACAATTTTGAAATTATGGCATTTTCGCAGTTCTAGCCCCACCCAATGAGGCCCTGGGAGAGCTAAGGTAATGAATATCACCATTTACATTCCTCCTATTATAAAGACGCTTCACACCAAAAATGTGAACATTTGGCCTTGTAGATTTCAAGAAGTTAAAAATTTAAAATTGTTATCGGGCGAAGACCAACGACAATAGGACAGAACACCCAGGTGACGTAAAAAAAGATATGTACATAGCCATTGCACTCAAAAACGTAGCAATAACAAGAGGAATGTTTTGTGAGAATACCGATCCTGACACGGAAGATCTTTTATATAGCCATATTCGACAGACCTGCGACTTCCACTCTGATGCCGTATGTTTGGAAAGGGAACATTGACATGGCCACCGGGATCAAGCCTGGTTGCGAATCAAGTTTTCTGACCACTAGGCTACCGCAATGATGGCATTCCAATTATGGATGATTTTGAGAATATTGTGCTTCTATAACAATGTTATAAATTAACGATGACTTTGTTACTAAGTACATACTGCTAAAATTTATTCTTTATTGTTCTCTTTAATTTATTTTCAACATTAAAATATAAACTATGATTTTAGTATTTTGTTCCGAGCTATCTGACCATTAGGTTACCACGATGGTAACATTTCAATTTTGTCGATGAAAATTGAGAATATGTGGTACTTCAACGATTTTATGAATGCAAGATCACAAATTAATGGCTTTGGTACTTCGTGACTGCTTATTAAAAATTAATATGCAACTTTTCTTGTTCAATTTTGTTCTCGAATTATTGTACCCGATAAAATATGAAACATGATTCCAGTATTTCGCTTCTTTGCAGATGGCAAAAGCGCAGTTCTTCAGTTCTTCAAATTAAACAACCTGATACATGGCATTCGAATGGCTCCTTTACCAGACATGTACCTCGATTACCACACCCTATATGCTAACAGATTGTCTTTCATTGGTTCAGTTAAACTAGAGGTTGATCAGAGGTTTTACACAACACCATTCCTTGGTATTCCTTTTGATGTCTTGGCCACATTAAGCTACATACGGAAAGCTTCGTTTTCTGAAATACTCGAATTCGAAAATAGAGTCGATAGATTTTGTTTTGCAAAAATATACATGCAAGCAATACTGTTAGATGCAAATACCAGAAAACCCACGGAACTCCCGTCATTCTGGAGAGAAAGGTACGGCAAAATGTCTACAGGATCGCCAGTGATAGTAGAAAGTCTGATAAGACCACAGAGATGCATCCTGAGTTCCTCCTACAAGATTCGAGCCTCTGATATCGATAACCAGAAACATACAAATTATTTAAATTTTGTTAGACTTTGTGTAGAGGAAGTCAAGAAAGCAGCCATAAACGAGTGCTTTGAGAAATTTTCCGCAAACATTTTGGAAAATGGAATGCAGTCATTCCAAATAAAGTATAAGAACGAGGTTCTGTTAGGCGAAGAGGTCGCAGTTCACTTGTGGGAAGCGGCTGGCAGGAGTGATCAGCTGTGTTTTGAGATTACAAAGGGCCCGGATGTGTGTATCCAAGCAACCATGACATTTTATCAAACGCCCATCAATTTTTGTAAATCTGGATCAGTGTACCCAAAACTATAAACAACTGTATTTCGTGTACGTTAATTTCTTATAATCAGATTTATTTAGATGGATATAAAATTAAACTAACTAAAAAGTTGATATTGCAGGGTTATAAGCGAATACCGTATAAAGTATCATTTCGCAAATTCTACGGTCGCTTAAATTGACCTTGTCTGCGATTACAAATGATCATTAAGTCATATGTTGACTGATTTGTTTCATACCCTTTTTCGTACTAGATTTGACGACGGGTAATCCCGTTTACCTTGTTTCGACTAAGGGCACACGGTGGATGTGACCGGTCAGCAGAGGATACTTTCTCTCCTCCATGGCACTGATCCTGTCTTCGCTTTTGTCGGATCAAAGCTATGCCTGAGGGAGCTAATCCTTAATTT